>VOPJ01011773.1:43323-202763 GCA_014673585.1 Semibalanus balanoides | reverse complement strand
AACTGATTTTAAATTAAAAATTACCAGTAGATGCTTCCGTAGAAGACGAATGCGTTGATGGGGGACTGGTCAGTGTTCATGCGATATGTCAACAAAAACGTAATTAAGTGTTTGCTTTTGTTCGCGAGCAGACTCGGTTTCCCAAAAACATTATTGGCTATAACTTTGTTAATTTACATTGTATTTCGAATTGAAAGTAATGCAAACCTTTGTCTTTAAAAGGCGCAACTGTTGATGGGTGGACCTTATACCGGTAGCTGCAATATTCAGTGCATAATACACATGCAGGCATTTATTTACATCCACCATTCACACACCACTGAAGACACTTTTATGGGTAGGTAGATCATATTAAATTACAGGAACGTGGGAACCATGGGAGCAGTGGGGGCAACTCGCACCCTCAACTTTAGACCTGTGGGGGTGTCGTCCCCCAACTTTGGAGCTAGGTGTCTGCCCTCCCCCGTCTTTTACCTTGATCTTTTAACTCTGAATTAGAGCAACGGCATTGTCAACGAAAATTTGTTTATGTTTTGTAAAAAAATGTGCAGTTTCAATCAAAAATTAAAATAAAGAAAATTAAACTGTATTGATTTTGAAACTAGTTTTGCATGTTTCCATCTAAACAGTGGCACCGTGCATTTGACCATCTTAGCAAGGAAACACTGCCAAATACAGCGCACACCTGGCATTGAAAATGTTTCTTCGTCGTAACGTTGATAGAGCTATTTTTGGGTCACAATCACGGTAGATGAAATACTCATGGTCACAGTGTTGTAATGCTTTTTGGAGGTAAATGTTACTATTCATGAAATATTACTAGTGCCACAGAGTAAATAACATTTCAGTCTTTTTGGCATGGGGGTAAGGTCACGGTGTTTTTTTTTAAAGCCAAACGCGTCATTATATTCACGATGGTCGACTCTGCTCCCCTGACGTTCAGCCAGAAGAAAGAAGGCTTGGTTCAGGGGTCGAAAAAGGGAAATGTGGTCTCCAACAAAATTTCCGGATCAGCGGTCGCCGGCATTGACGCATCCAGAACGGGTGGCGATGTATCGGGGATAGATTCCGATATATCGGGTGATCGGATAGCGATATATGGCGATAAATCCTGTTGGCGAAATAACGGTTGGTGACCACAGCGATATATCGTTTTTTTCACTATCATTTTTGCTACCTCAGGTCCGCCAAAAAGTTTGCACCCCTCCCCAACTTGAAAGCCCGAAGGCTTGATTACTTAGTGGACAATTACCCACTATTTGTACATGATAATTACTGTTTTATATAGATACGAATTATAAAGAAAATGTGATGTTTATTTGCATCGAATAGAACGAAAAACCAATGAAAAACGCCATCCTTATATAAGTACATATATTGTCTAATAACCTATAAACATTGAACAAAGCCTGGACTCGTTCTTCTCCGAAGGGCTTCTTGAATAAAGAATGTGATGACAGAAACAAATAAGCATACTATAACAACGCTATTTCCTAGCGTACTTCTGGAAGATGTGTGGATTCTCAGCTCATAGATCAAAGCTATGGAGCGGAAATCAGCGATTACAGGGAACAGAACACATCATTTGTAAATGTTTCCAACGTTACGGTACGCTGCACCACAAAGCCAGGCCGACTGCTGTGATTGACTCCCCAGAAAAGGAACAGCTCGCTGAGCTGGGGAATTCCAAACAGAGATGGCCGCTTTGAAGAGCAAGTGGAAGAGTAATCAACACCGGAACACCCCGGTACACTGACAGTGGATACTGTGTCGTCTTGTCTTGTGCTTGTCTTGACCTAGACCTATGGACACGGCGAGCCAGTGCCCAGTATGTGCGTGCAGCTGGGGAGTATGTCACCTGAGTCAGGCACAGTGGGTGAATTGGACGGAGAAATACAGCCTGCAGACTTATCGATAAATTCGTGCAAGTTCAGCCACGAACACAGCTCCAACCAGTCACGCCGACTAGACCTGTCTCAGACCTGTATATTCTGTATTGTATTGTAACTTATGTCTGTATGGTATCTTGTATCTGTGTTGTATATTGTATATGTATTGTATATTGCATCTGTATTGTATCTGGTATCTGGATTGTATCTTGTATCTGTATTGCATATTGTATCTTTATTATACCTATCTTGTATCTGTATTGTACCTATCTTGTATCTGCATTGTATCTTGTATATTTGTTGTATCTTGCATCTGTATTGTATCTTGCATCTGTATTGTATCTTCGAGCAATCTGAATAATTGCAACCGAGATAAATATGCATAGTATAGGTGAAGTATGTGTCATACATCATCACAGCACGACTTTTGCCCCCGATCTACCATTAATGTTCATTTGCGGACCGGAAATGAGGGCAGCTGACTCTAACTAACCTTTCCTGCAGGCGACCACTCAATCCTGAGGTAGCGCTGCAGCCGCTGACACTCTGATATTACGGAACGGATCGAATCTGTCACTCGGAGGGATTGATAGGCTGTTGTGCACACACGCTTCGAAGACCAGTCGAGCTGAGCTAAGCAGAAAGGAGCCCCGCTGTCAGTCGCGAAGCTCTTCTTGCTAAGCTGACGCATGGATGCACCACTTGTGCGCGGTGAGTGTTGTCAAGGTGTGTATCAGCGGAACGATGAGGTGCATTCGCATCCTATTAGAAGCCTGTAGCACACCTCTCAGCTGGCTGAGGTGCGCGTCAGAGAGGGTACGAATAGAGTGCGTGCTTAGCTCCAGTACACGGATGAAGAGTTCAACACCCATCTGTTTAAAATCACACGGCTGTTGATTCTAAGACAGCATGCATATTTAATTAGAGCAGCAAGGTATTATTGTAGAAAAGCCATTATAATTATAAGGTTACTGTAGGGCAGCACACATTATAATGGCAATGATTTGAGCCTGACGAAATACTTTTTTACTTCTTTAGGCATGACAGAGTGCCTAATTGTCATCAGTATCCAAAACAAATATTGAGTCTAAGACGAGCTGCAATTTGGACAGAAATATTTGCCAAATACAAAAAGATCAGACCCGGCACAAATAGTTGCGAGAAACGAAAAGATCAGACTCTTCAAGAACAGAAGCAAATCGTGGGCGAAAACATGGTTGTTTTCGTTAGGTTTCAAGGAGCTAAACAATTGCGAAGTTAGACTGATTTGGGTCAAAGGCTAGTGAGTTGAGATCTTATATTCGTACCTATGCTTTTTTCCGGAAGGCTGATTTAAAAATGATAAATATTTCCAATCTTGAGAAGCGACGTATGCCGCTCCGCAGGACAGCACTGTATTGCGGTACAGTCTATATACACAGTGTATTGCGGCACAGTCTATAAACGCAGTGTATTGCGGTACAGTCTATATACACAGTGTATTGCGGCACAGTATATATACACAGTGTATTGCGGCACAGTCTAATACACAGTGTATTCGGCACAGTCTATAACACAGTGTTATTTGCGGACAGTATATAAACCCACTAGCGTATTGCGGCACACTAGTCTATATTAGCGCAGTGTATTGCGGCACAGTCTATATTACGTGTTATTGCGGCACGTGGTATATATACACAGTGTATTGCGGCCATGGGTGTAGAAACGTTTTCAAAGTTGGTTTGGACTTGGCAGCGGACCCAAACCCAGTGGCGGATCTACGGTTGGGCAATATGGGCATTGGGCAATAGCCCCCTCAAAAAAAAATCCGAAATCGGCAAAAAAATGACACATTTTATGACATAGAAGGAAATCTAAGCAACTTTTGCAAAGGAATGTTTGCTTCAAATCAGCTACCAATGTATGAGCAAGCGAAATCCGTTTTTTCAGATTGTGTGAGACTTTTTTTAATTTTGCCCACCTTAAATTCCCGTTCTGGATCCGCAGCTGCCCAAACCAAAGACCCATGGTGACAATCGATGACCTTTTCGATTTTGCTCAAATTGAATACCTAGGTAGGTACAAATTTAGCAAATGATCGACCACCCAACACCAACTCAAAATAGATTTTGCGATGCATTCCATGGTTTTGATGCGTCTACTAGACTTGCTAGAGGTCAACATAGAGGTATGAGCAGATATTCTAAAATTCGACGACCCCTTCGATTTCGCTCAAACTTTACATACAGGTAGAACTTCTAAACACCCCCTTGAAGGATATTGCGATGCATCCCATATTGAGACCTCTAGAGGCCACTAGAGATCAAATAGAGTTCAAGGTTAAAATAGATGACCACTTCGATTTCGCTTAATTTTAGTTAAAATGTAGAAAACGCCGCAGCCCACAACGTTAAAATGATTTTTTCATGCATCCCATAGTTAAGTATCTGGAAGTCAAAATAGAGTACTGGGCAAATATTACAAAAAAGACAACCCTTCAATTTCGCTCAAATGTAGTACAAAGGTAGCAAACGGGCACCCAACACTAACCTTATTTAAAAAAAAAATGCGATGCATCCCATAGTTCACCGTTCAGAGGTCAAACTAGAGGTCTTGACAGATAAACATTATAAAAATGACGACTCCTTCGATTTCACTCAAATGTGATGCAAATATAGCAAACGCCCACCTAACACCAGCCCTTTCAATCCAACTGGCAACCCACCCAAACATCCAGGGGGATGCCAAGGAGGCCATTGGCTGTCTGTTTGCAAAATTTGAGCGAAATCAAAGGCGTTATCAATTTTTCGAATATATGCCCCGACCCTTATGTTGACCTGTAGACGCTTAATTATGGGATGCATCGCAACATCCTTTTACGGTTGGTGTTGTGTGTCAGTTTGCTATATTTGTACTACATTGGAGCGAAATCGAATGAGTCGTCGATTTTTACCTGAATTCAATTTCCGCTCTAGGGGTCTTAGATAATTTACTTCGGAATGTATCGCACAATACTTACAGGGGACAATACAATGCTTACAGTAAGGTCATTAGCTACTTGTGTGCAAAATTTGAGCGGAATAAAAAGGATCGTCGATTTTTTACCATATCTGCCGATACTTTCATTTTGACCTCTAGAGGCCTTACTATGAGTTGCATCGTAACATCCTTTTTGGGGATTAGGCTATTGGCTAGCTATGCGAACAAAGTTTGAGCGAAATCGAGGGGGTCGTCACTTTTTTGTATATCTGCACCGGTGTTTTTCATGATCCGGGTCGCGCCATGGGTGCCGCCCAGTGCGGCTCCAGTGGAGGCGCACCCCACCTGGTGTCGACGGTGGCAAGTGAGTGGGGCGTCTTGTTAAAAGTCGGCACGTTGGACATTTCACCCCCTGACCCCAATTCCTCCAACTAGTGATCCTGTAGAATCCGATACAGATCGAGAAATTTTCGGCACGGCGCTGCCGGGAAAAAATGAGGGTTATCCCAGCTTTTCGACCAGTGAACCACGTCAAAGAGTTTTCCCCTCGACACTACAAATGTCCTGTTTTTAATCCATGGAAATTGCAACGAACCCTTTGCTTCTCCAAAAAACCAGATACTTCTGTTGACTCGCGCCATTATCACCGGTTACAACCCTGGATATTTAAAGCAACTGTTACTTATTCTCCGGAGTAAGATTATAGGATCAAGCTTCTTTACTGGATCAGTTTAGAGGAATCCGCACCGTATGTCTATCAGGGACGTAGCCAAGGGGGAGGCCAAACATAAAGCCATGTTCCCCACGACCAAAACAAACTATACCAGACATAGATAAATTGCGATTATATGAAAACCTGACCCTACCCCCACCGTCAACAACATATGGCTGAGGAGCGAAATTTGATTCGGCCACTGTCGTGCCCCTGACAAAAAATATCCTGTTGTCCCCCCCACCCCAATCTAAAAATGTGACGACGCCACTGCCTGGGGGTTACTTATGTTGACCTCGTATAGATCAAAGAACATAAAACTGACAGAGTGCTTTGCATTTGGCACAAGAGTTGTGGATCTGGTGAAAATTGGTAAAACTTAGCCATTTCCTATGGATCTATACGTGGTTGTGTTATCGTTTTTCCCTTTGACTTATAATGGGAAGGTCACGAAATCGACCTGACCTTAGGTCACTTACATACAAACTGACTTAAGAAATAGAGATGTACCAACTGTAGGACAGGATGTCATGCACCTGATGACATCCTATGTGTTTGAAACTGTTTGGTCAATCCGACTTTGGCCGTGGCACGCCACAAACGTTTCAGTAGGTGGGTCACTTAATTTAACCTAGTAACCTGACCTGAGCGGACCTGAGCCCAATCTTACCAAGAGCCCAGTCTTGCCATGTACCGTGAATGCGTAAGTGCTGTGGTCCAAGTACATTACGGGTCCATTGAACGCGAGTACAGCACGCCCCGCGACGAATCGTGGTACATAATACAAACCGGTAGTGAGTTTTGGAAAACTTTCCGCAACTGCCAACTGCACAAATTGCTGACGACAGACTAATTCAAGAAACGAATTGAAATCACTGATTTGGCATATTCTGATTCGCAAAGCGAGTGATACAAACAATGCAGCTTAAAATGAAAGAAGAATTAACCCAGCAGTCACTGGGATATTTTCTGTAACACGAATCACTGGGGCGGAGGCTTTTTTAGCCCCACCCATTTGTATCTTCGGAACCAATAAGACGATCAGCTGACTTAAATGGCAATCGACAGTCCAGGAAATTTAATCGACTTAAAAATTTGTGTTGACCTAAAGGTCACTGGTGAAGTCACATGTCAGTTCAAAGGTCCAAATCTAGCTATTTAAGTTTATGGGCCATAAAAGTATTTGGTTGCAACCATGATAACCCAGAGTGCTCTCAAAGGAATGATACACATCCTGCATGAGCTTAAGGAGGATTGGTGGCAAAATTTCAAGGTCAAGGTCCGGTCATAAGGTCACTATGCCAAAAAGTATACGAAAGTCATGCAACGCATATTTAATATGCTACTTAACGTGCAGGACTAGACATTGTTACTCATTTTACCACCTGACTTAATGTACATAAAGTAATGGTAAAGCAAAGTCCAATTTAAGGCCACAAAGGTCAAAATTTGAAATGAACAAATACAAGTAATAAATACATTTTTCTGGACTGGTTTTCTCTTATAAATATAGTGCTGTCATTAATTTGCGCACATCTGGTCAAAAAAGTCAAAAATCAAAATTTTCAATTTAACGTCAAGAGTTCCCAAACCTTAGATGTCATCACTCAGTCAAAAATAAATACATCATTTTGAAATTTGGTATGGTAGTTGAGTATGTATATTTATTTGACATATCTTATGGTTTTTAAATAACTAAAACGGTTTTGATTTTTTGTCATTTTTTCAAGAGTATTTAAAAAAATGGGAGTAAAAAACAACTTGTGTTAACAAAAAAAATAGACGGCCATGTTGTAGCACTTAACACTTTCTATCGTCTCACGTTTTCGGATTCCGTTTGCCTACTACACAGAACTCTACGGTCTCTTAAAGTTTAGCTGATTTTGGTGTCAAAATCGTGAGAAGAGACGTCACTAACAATAAAAAGGACGAAATTGACATGTTTTCCCACAATGGTGTAAAACGGTTACCCGGACAGGTACTAAAAGTTTGGCGTTGATGGTTGGATTATTTTGTGAGATATTCGAAATATTCTTCATGGTGGGCTACCCCCTCCCCCCTCCCCCAGTGACTCGCAAGTTAATGAAAACAAAGCGCAACATTGGTCGCAACGAAATGGGCTTCACAAAGCCATCTAGCAGCGACTATTTAATCCATGGACAGTGCCACAGAATATAGGAAAACGCTGAACATTTCATGTGATATTGCGTTTTTAGATCAAGCTGGTGCTCAGGTAAAAGCTGTTATTCTTTTATGCATAATGGGTGGTGTATGAAGCTGAAGAGCACTTACAGCGGACACACTTCCAATACTAGTATATGCCCCCAGGCCCCAAGTACGCCATCAAGGCAATATATGGGCATGCAGATGGCTCACGGACCGCCCCAAGTACGCCTCTACAAAAATAAGAACAAATAGGTCGAGCTGTTTGTCGTGGGATGAGTACTTCGCACAAAAGCGGCCAGAATAAGATTTGGCCTGGTGTAAAAAAATTGGCACACCATTTGCGGGAAATTTTCATAGGGCAAAAGAGTGATGCCAAAAGTTTGGCGTCGCTTCGTGCTACCGAGTTTCCGCTTTTTATGAAAACCGGAGGGGGCCGAAATAAATCTCAAGCAGTGTGTGTGTTACTAAACTTTCATGTTTACATCAATTACGAAAGTAAAACGCTATACTTCAACTTCGTTCGGTAATTTACCTCTACCCACCTGTTGCGACTTAGGTATATAAGCTGGGCATAGACACATTTGTGTAAGGGTGTCTCATGAGAAAGTTTGTTCTCTTGTGATATATGTAGAAATGTTAAATCCTAATAATTTGACACGTGTAATGCTAATGTCGACGTTATTGACAGTGTACCGTTACACGATTCTTTCAGACACGTGTCCGGGGCGTTGTAGTTGTGTAAAGTAAAGGCGCTGAGTGTGAGCCAGCTGCCAGATATACCTAGCCGAGTTTGAGCCGGCTACGACTTGCCTCACCAACCGACTCACATTGCAGGACCGGAGAGTGATTTAGCACGCCATAATTGGGTGGGTAAATTTCTATATTAATTTCAAGAAATAAAACTGAGAATTATGTGAACAAAAATAGTTGCATTATATATATAGGAATGGCTATCTTCATCATTGGCACATTTAAACCCATCTCTCATCTATATATTTATGTCAGGAGCGCCGCAAGATAGCACGATCAATATCGATATTTTCAGTCAAAATCCCCAAAGGCCTTACTAAACGACACGAGACTAGATTGTGTCGTTAGAGCGAAATGCTTCTTACTTTAAGCTCGTCTGTAAACAACGTGATCACAAATACCAAAATGCAAATTTGCAAACTTTTAGTTTAATGTACGGCTTAATACCTTGTGCTCGTTGATACTTGAAAAAGTGGAATCCCCTTCGCACCGAAAACGGTTCCTTATGAAGACAACTGATCTGCGAGCACCTTGGCAGGTAGCTACGTGAGTAACACATAATCATATGAACAAGCGAGAATATACCCCCCCCCACACCACACAAATTATTTTACAATCCGCCAGCATGAACACACTTATCATATGTAGCCATAGAAATAAATGTCAAGTACCACAGGAACGTAACCCATCCCCCGTCGTCATGATATCTGTCACGGGTTCCACGGATTCACAGTGAATGCGAAAAGGAAATAAAAACGTATGAAACTAGCACATATATGGCAATTATATTGTTTTCCTGAGGCGTAACTTCCCATTTCTTTGTGTTTTAGCCCGGCATTGACTGAGGGAGGGGCGTTTAACGCCCGCCTGAGTTTGTAACATTATAACTAATAAATAATTGGCGCTATCAACATTAAACTTCGGGTACGTGATTCTAAATCAATTTCACGTCTCCTGTGTGGAAATGAAGCAATTTTTTGTTACATTTTTTTAGATATAGCGAATTTAATGACGTCGCTACACACAACTTTTACAAATAAATCAGCTTAATTTTAACAGAACGTACAAAGACAATATAATAAGCAAAATAACATCCAAAAACAGTAGAATATTGTTAATAATGGTGGCTACAAAATAGCGATCTAGGAATTTAATTATTTTTATTTTTGCCCCAACTTTAAAAAAAACGTATTTATTTTGCAAATGACTATATAATCAAAAATCTTTTCAAAATATTGAAAAAAACAAACAAATTTTCAGAAAACAATGATACCAACAAATATCAATGCACAAATCAAAATGATATTAATCATTTATGACTGAGTGGTCGCATTTACAGTGCTGGGAACTCATGACGTCATTTTTTAAAATTGCGTTTTGGAGCTTTTACTGACAATATACAGACAAATAAATGACAGCACTGTAATTCTAAGACAAAAGTAGGCTAGAAACATGCATTTTTATTTAAATTTATAAATTTCAAAATTGCACATGTTTTAATTTACTTTGACCTTAGCTTGACATTTACACTTAGTAGCCAAAACATGTAAAATATTTTTTGTCGGTCACACAGGCTAACTTGGTGGCTCGGGAGAGAAAACGGATGGTATACCCATGGGCAATGTTGATACACCAGCGATAGCGCGGCATCCGCGGCGATACTTACCCACCACATTTCTAGCAACAAATAATGCAAAAATGTAAATTGCTCCGAGGATCGCAAATTATTGCAGGTAAACGAATAGGTTCCCGATGGAAGATTCATTAGGCAACACTTTGTTGCTAAAATAAACCTGGGATCAGTTAGGACTATTTATATCGAGTTTATTAAACTTTACGTTTAAAAACTATGCGCTACATTTTATACACTTCTAAAAAAGCAAACCAAAATTGGTATAAACGAAATTTTATGATATATTTTTAGCCTCATTATGCAGCCAACACTTAATTTTGTAGGATACAACTCTATTCATATTTGCTGAGTGACTTTGATATCAAAAATTTGTCCTTGAGTATTGTGTACGTCAACAGCAGCGATGACGCGTGTCCACCGTGTGATTCAAAGTTTTATGTTCCGACGCATGCCCCAATTGACCTTAGTTGTCGGCGCGCCCCCCGGCCCAAAGGAAGGTAAACAAACAAAGCGACGCATGCCCGGCGCGGGTTAACCCGCGCTCGGGCCGGGGGGGGTGTTTAGACACCCCCCCTCAGGTTTTTCCGTGGATATCGGGAAAACAATTTTGTGCCAGATAGTGCATTTGTTATTGCATTATTTAAAAGTCGTCCAAATTAATTTTGTCGCGATAATCAGGGCTCCGGTCCCATTGTGCGACTGCCCGAAAGTACTATCGTGGTCAGTAGAATGTTGATTGATATAGCATTGCATTGCTTTATTTCTATTACTTGTCATGTTTAAGCAGCTAAGTAACTTGTTAACAGCTAAGTAACGCAAACATTGATCATTTATTAAAGCTGATTTTTCGTATATAAATATCTGTCTACAGCATCAACAGGTGCATGTGACATGTGCATGATGCATGTTTTGTGTTGTCCGCAGAAGCCGTTTTGCTGTCCTAATTGCTTGGTGCCTGCACTGTGACCCAATACGCAGCCTCATGCCATTATCTGTCCCATTTCTTTTCTTTTTGTATTTATATTTTTCATTTTCTGTTCGAGCAGGCACGCAGCAGGATCACCGTCGCGGAGAGAGGGTCCGTTTCTGCTGGTATGTAGATTATGCAAGACGCCGAATATGATAAACACCTTGACATCTTCTAGTCAATCGATTGCTCTAACTTTTGCCCTGCGGAGGGTTATCCTAATCAGTTGTTCTTTCATCTATTTTGACTGTTCAACTATGATTAAGGAGTTCAAGCGATGAGTTATCGTTTATTGGTCCGTCTGAAATTCCGAATGAGTTTTCGCGTTATTTATACAATAGTCTACATCTTAAAGACGTTGATGATGAGAGCAGTTATTCGTTGTTATATAGCCTTTCTAATCATCATCCGTTGGCGCGTGCCGTGAGAGTGTTAGTATTGTAATCCGTCATTTAAGCGTGCGGGTGCTGTTGTCTTCAGTTTCTTCTATTACTGTGGGGTGTTAGTTAATGCGAGTTTTCACACGGCACCTTCCGGTATCACCGGTAAGATATATATTAGTTGTTGATAGCTGCTAAATAATGAGTTGCAGAGTTGATTTTTGCAGAATAATTAGGAATACTGCTTATGAACCATACCAAAATAGGGAAACATGTGTTGGGGATATTTAGAATGTGTCTATTGTTTGGCAGTAGGATGTGTCCTGTATTGTGTCTATTGTACCCATGTAAATTTGCCTGATAATTATCCTTTAAACGTCTTATGGCATCTTCAGTGGTAGGGCGGTGAGAGTATCTTTGAGAGCTATAGCCTCATGTTGTCTTTTCTAATTGGTTGAGTATCTTGGGAAAAACATTTCCTGCCCGGGCCGAAATGTTTTCCCAAATATTCGTGCAAATAGTAATAATTAAGAGTGAAAAAGTGACTTAATGAACTAGAGTTAGAAATAGTGAAAGAGTGTATGAATTAGAAAAGAGTGACTGTATGAACTCTCCTAATTTTCTTTATTCAAATTCGTCGCCGAGGTTGAAACCCAAGGATGGTGGAAAATATGGCTTTAGCTGGTCCATTTCATCGACACTATGGTAAATTTCATACCACACTTGGCCGGAATAATTCTTTGAGACCTCGGTCCGTGCTGAACTTTCCGCCCTCGACTTCGCGGTCTCTGGCGAATCATTCAGCTCGAACCTCGGTCCCAAATAAATTATTTTCCCGGCCCGTGTGGTATTATATATTACCATATGCGAGATATCCTTTAACGTTTTAGACTGAGGGCGGTATAAATTTTCAGCTCCAATGTTATTTGATCTGGGAAAACATTTCTGCCCGGGCCGAATGTTTCCCAAAATATTCGTGCAAATAGTATAAAAAAGAGTGAAAAAGTGACTTAATGCACTAGAGTTCGAAAAGATTGAAAAAGAGTGTATGAATTCAAAAGAGTGACTGTATGAACTCTCTGATATTCTTATTCAAATTCGCCCGCCGAGTGAAAACCAAGTAATGGTGGAAAATATTGCTTCATTTGGTTTATTTTAGCGGCTAGGTAAATTTCATACCACACTTGGGCCGGAATAATTTCTTTGGGCTCGGTCCGTGCTTGAATTTCCGCCCTCGACCTTCGGTCTCTGGCGGAATATTCAGCTCGGACCTCGGTCCCAAATATTTATTTTCCCAACCCCGTGTGGTATTGTATATTCATACTTCCTTGGCACTTCTCCAGTAGAGGATACAATAAGTACCTTCATACTCAAAACATTGTGCCACCCCTGGCACAAATCCGTGACGCGGGGCACCGCCTCTGTAAGAGGCACACAAACTCACTACACACGAGTTTGACGATACAATCAGGCCGTTATGTCGGCCAGTTATCGGATAGACTGGGTCGGAGGTAGCAGCAGGGCAGGGGGTAAGGAAGAGTCGTCATAGTCACAGTCCAACTGGTGTCTGCTCGCCGGCTACAGTTCGCCACTCATTCCGGCGTAATGCAGCCAATCAGCGTCGCCAGCCGCACGTGGTGAACACTAATGCAGCCAATCAGGGGAGGCCACAGACGGCCACCGGCCACGTCACGACGCAGGGTCGCCGTCCGGCTATTAATACGACTATTGCTGAACGCTGAGTGCTGATTGCTGGCTGCTGGCGGATAGATAACTCCTGAGTTGTTACCGCTGACCGCTGACTGCTGACCACTGATTGCTGACTGCTGACTGCTGACTGCTCGTCCGCTGACCGCTGACCGCTGACCGCTGACGCTGACCGCTGACTGCTGACTGCTGACCACGACCCTGACTGCTGACCACTGACTGCTGCTGCTGACCACACTGACTGCTGACTGCTGACTGCTGACTGCTGACTGCTGACTGCTGACTGCTGACTGCTGACTGCTGACTGCTTGACGCTGACCGCACGCTGCCTGCTGACTGCTGATGCTGACTCTTGCTGCTGACTGCTGACTGCTGACTGCTTGACTGCTGATCTGTGCTGACTGCTGACTGTTGACTGCTGACTGCTGACTGGCTGACGCTGACGCTGACTGCCTGACTGCTGACCGCTGACCGCTGACGCGCTTGACTGCTGACTGCTTGACCGCTGACCGCTGCCACCTGAACACTGAGTTCCCCTTGCTGCCTCCCGGGTCTGTTGTCAGTTCCCCTTGCTGCCTCCCGGGTCTGTTGTCAGTTCCCCCTGCTACCCCCGGGTCTGTTGTCAGTTCCCCTTGCTGCCTCCCGGGTCTGTTGTCAGTTCCCCTCCCTGCCTCCTAGTCCGACAGAGCGAGGAGCCCGGTATCGTATTCCGCGAGACTGATACACTGATAAGAGGAATGAGACGGCTTCACTGTCCAGCCGATGCAGCGGTCAGCGCGACAGGCGTCAGCCGTCTGTCACCATCCGTCAACTCTGTCAGACGTTAGCCGTCAGCGCAGCAGGCGTCATTCGTCAGCGCGGCAGGCGTCAGCTCTGTCAGACGCTAGTCTTCAGTCGTCAGTTGTCAGCAGCTGCATATCATTAAATGCGTAACAACAGAATGACGTTCACCGGACTCGACGTACCCTTCTAACATTACTCATTTAAAAGTAATTAGTTAATAACTTACTTTAAAATAAGCACGGCAAATATCAAAATGTGAAATATTCGAACGCAAGTAAACATAAATGTTATTTATTTAACTTATAAGACAAGCACTTACGTGTAAAGGGAGTGTGCCTACTCACATTGGTCATGTGGAGTTGTTGACACTAGTCAGTAGAACATATTTTTCTGAATTTAGCCATGTACTTCATTTCCCCAGCAATCACTTTAGTTGCCGAGATATTCCAAAGTCGCCAATCACATACTGACAGTAGATTAATTATCCAACAGTCGCCAGAGAGCTTTCGCACTAGAAGCATTGCTCTTAAATTAATACAACGCTAGCATATATTGAGCTCTAGCCAGTGCGCCATTATAGGTAACATCTTCGCTACTCTGTATAGTGCACGTTATGAGTTTTGAAACACACAATGCAAAACAGAATATAAGCAAAAATTCAACTAAAGGGGCTCCAGACGTGTATTTTCATCGTAGCCAATAATCAAAGCAATAGCTTCTTACCGTAATAAAAATATATTTGACATTTCAAAAGAGTAGGCACACTCCCTTTAAGAATAAAACAGTGCAATTGGAAACACGTTTGAGACAGATAATCCAAAGAAGCAATACAAATCAAGACAAATTCTAAATTTCTTAATAAAAACTAGGCCGCAGGGAAAAATCATTTAGAACTAGAATCTCGCTTCTGAGGTTTCGTCGGCAATATTTGCCTTTGAAGTAAAGTGTGGATACTTTTTATATTTGTGTCCTTGGAACTTCAATAATTATTATTTTATCATGCATTGCACTGCTTAGTCAGCGGAATCATGCTTGCAACAAAAAGGCGCGAAACACGAATTCGCCTTGGAGCAGTGAGCTGATATTGTGCGTATCAGCTGTTTCAGCTCAGCTCTTAGTAGTTCTGACAGCCAGCTGACAGTGTAAAAACAAAGTTGAAGGCTCACCCGATCAAAGACGGTCCCCACTAGCTGGAACGGCTCTAAAGTCGGAAATTTAGATAGGTTTATATTTTGGTATGGAAAGCTTGTCTGACAGCGAACAGTATTTTATCGTACTGTCATTTGAAATGAGCATGGAATGAGCAGAATCCTCTGTCCGGTACAGAAGAAACAAAGCTCTCTGAAACCACCTATCATTGGTCCGACACTCCCACCGACCTCCCAATGGCAGGGTGCGTTCCAAATGAAGCACGTCTATAGGTGGGACCGGTGTATAGGTATACAAGAAACAAACAAAAGGGGACGGAACGACAGCAGTGAAGTAACAGTTTAGTGTCGGGAAGTATGACAGAACTGTGATGGTATCGTATGGACATCGTGAGTTATAATGGTAAAATAGAGACTGCGAGTCACTGATCGCGCCGTCTAAATGACAGGGGTCGGATGGTGTGTTCCCACGCACACAGGACTTACGGTCTGTACCGGACACTGTCGCTGCATGGACGCTGCATGGACCAGGAATTTCCGCCATACAGAGACTTCTCAGGCTTCTCAGTAGTGATGCAAATTGCAGGACCACGGAGCCGGCGCATGGCCCACATTCAGGCCCGACTCGCCTGAAGCTGTGTCTGAACTCAGGCTTGCCGGTCTCAAGCCGAGCTCAGCACAAATTCAGCGGCTAGTATATTGTTTGATGTATAATGATTTAGCCATGCAGACTGCTAGTGTCCGGGTCTGGTCTGGCGGGTCTGCTGCCAAGTGTCACATGTAACCGGGCTTGATGCCGATCCCAACTCATTATGACTATGTGCGGTGGCGGTGGCGGTGCTGGTTTCTGTTTTTAATATTTTTGCATCTCTACCTCTCAGCATGGTGCTCGATGCATTTTAATGGAGGCACGTCGTTACCCGTCAGTCAAGTGGGCGACTTATTTTGTATTTCTAATCATTCATTAACATATTTGAATGATATTGGTGTCAAGCCAGGTTAATATAACGCTTTAACTGGATAGATTGCAGCTATTGATTTTGTATCTGGTAGCACTACCCCCTCCCAAAGTAAAAGGTCTCCTTGATAATACAAAACATTGATAAGCTCTGCCATTTGCCCTGAGCTCTGTTCTGTGCTGTGCCCGAGCCCACTCCTTTCCTGCACCTTTTCGAGTGCCCAGCTTGGAATGACCCGACACTCCCTGACCTGTCATATGCCCTGCCCTTTGGTGGCCTGCTCTGTCCTGCTCTGCTCTACCCTGTCCTGCTCTGCTCACATATAGCATTATCGTATGTTGTATAATTTCAGTGTCTGTGAGAGTAGCAGTCATTTGCTGAGGGTGTCATTGTGTCAAGCTTTGGTTTGGGACTGGCGCTCGCCATCTTGAGAAAGGAGGGTAACTAAAGATGCCACTATTATGTTTGAGGAGCTTTGATTTATGTTTTAGATGCTGATAATTACATGTGTAATGTGTATGGATGAGACAGTGAATTATTACACCTTTTTATTTGTGCAATGGTGTACTCAGGAGGGGAAGTAGGAAGGAAATGTCGGATTTATAAAAGTACTGTTTTTTACAACAACATTGAGCCTTGTCTAATGTTATCTTTATTTTTGCTTTTTGATATATTTTGCTATGTAGTGTCAGGCCCGTCGCCATTGGTCCATAATATTCCCTAATGTCATCCCTGGTACCGCCTATGCCCACAAATACCATTATGATTCATGCATATGATATCGCATGAACTTAACCACTGCAAAATAGCGTTCAGCGTCACTAAGCACAATGCGTGTGAACGGAGTCAAACACATGCCCACAAAATCAGTCTCTGGAATCGCCCTTGGACAAAAAATAAAATAAAATAAAATATGAAACTTGTACAAGACATTGCTTAAACAGATCCAGTAAGTTTCAAGTTGAAATATTTTACAGTCTAGTTACAGGTCGTGGGATCACAACCATCCCTAGTTTCATTCCTGCAGCCGCCTATATCATTGGGCCGTGTGCTTGCATCCTATTCCTGGGATCGCCTATGCCACAAATAACAACCGTGATCCATGCAGATGATGTTGCACTACACAAAGCACTGTAACATAGCGTTTTGAGTTGCAAAGCACAATGTGTGTGTACACCTACAACCCTATCCTGGAGTCGCCTATGCGCAACCCAAAAACACAAATAAATCACAGAAGAAATGAAAAGAATATCAAAAAAGGTTCCCTGGGTTGAAAATTATTATCTTTCATATTTTGATAAAATAGCATTGACTCAAAATGCCTCTAAAAAAACATTCCTGAAGGTACTTTTGCGTAGTTAAAAAAATAAGCATGTATATAGAAAGCAGTAAAGAAAATTGTGAAAGTTTTAGACTTGTATCTACAACGGTTAGAGAACAGGAACTGTTTCCATTTGAATTCAAGTCACGCTGAAAACCAAAGCATGCCTCCCCAGAAAGTGTTCCTGGAGCCGTCCCTGACAAATGTTCAATTAAACAATTTTCCAAAAAGTGGCCAATTAGAGTTCGACATGGCTGCGCTTTTCCTTGGCCTAGCCGCCCCACAGCCATGGCATCACAGCCACAGCCAGCCACAGCCACTTCCAAATGGTCAATGGCTGGCCGTTGGGCCAGCGTGAGGGTTTTTGTAATCCACATTATATGTTTATTTCCAGTACCACTGTTATGGGCAACATGCCACGGCTTCTTTTTAACATGATTGGTTTGATAATATTATGCAAAGCAAAAATCCTAGGTAGACTATGCGCCACAGCCGTAGCCACAGCCATGAATCTAGATATTTTCCAGTCCGGCCAACCCATTAGCCATGGGGTTCGCCAAGCCATGGGGATAGCGGCCCCCATGTAGGACTCTAACTGGCCAATGATATTTAGGAAAAGTTCCGAAGCTTCGCGGCTATGGTTTACTCGTTTGAAACAGCAGCGAAAAAAGCATTGGGGGCGGGGATTCGATTTAAGCCCCCCACCCCTGAAGCTAATCGACTTAAATATTAGGGACCGCTGCAGCAGCACAGAAGCAACAACCTTCCTTCATTTTTTGCCGCAACACAGTCGGAGCAAGCATGCCAGTCAAGGTCGGGCAACACTTACGAGAAGACGTTGATTCCCAGGAAGATGAACGCCGAGTACGTCCAGCCGACGAAGAACGGCTCCTGCACGTGCAGCGGGAAACAGATGCCGTTGATGCCGTAAAACGTGCTCCTGTTTTCCCAGTAAAACACTGAAACAGAACATCAAACGGTGAGAGTGTTATGCATGGCTATATTGCTACATAGAGATCATATATAGTTACAGGGCGTATGCGAAATCCGGGTGTTTGCAAACGCCCTAGCAGGTCCTAGGGCGTTTGCAAACGCCCTTACTGACCAGGGCGTTTGCAAACACCCTGGTCTGTTAGAGCGTTTGCAAACACCCTGGTTTTGGTAACACATGATGTGAGCATAGTTGCCGTCCTTCTCGCTATTATAACAAATTAAATCCACCTGGGCCCTGCTGTTGAGATCCTCGCTCAGGATCGGTTTCATGACAACTCCTTTTCGAGGCCGGCTCCGCTTCTCGTATCAGGTAGAGCAGGTAGCGAGGTACAAGTTTGCAACTCTGTTTGAAATGTTGAAAAATTTATTTCTTATTTCCGCTGTATACCAACTTGTCGCGGCCGGTATGGCCCTTGCTGATGTGAATTTCATTGATTCTGTCAAAAACATCTGATTTCTTAACGATTTCGAGTCCTGAATCTTTCTTTACCAGCTAACAGCGGTGTCAATTTATGCAAATGATTTGGGGCCCTAATGCTAACTTTCATAGATTTAACTTCTTCTTACCATGCGCAACGCCATTGGCCAAGTTAACATTTGAAATAATTGGAATGGCCCCCCCCCCCAATAGTATACAAATCGACACCGGTGCCAGTTTATGGCATGCACCGTATAGTCTACCAGTGACATAAGACGAAGCCACCTCCTGTGCTTTCCCTTCAGCTCCTCGGCTTCTCCGTTGTCGAAGCGCTGGAGGACCTCGATTGCTTCTGCGTGTTGTTCGTCGGTCATTATGCGGTTGCACTTGCCGCGCTGGCCGTTGATCCACTCGTTCAGCTTGATATTGAATCGTTCGCGAGACATGGTGCGCTACCTGACCACACCCGGTCACCTCCGCTCTAATCGACTTGCTCTGAAGGGCGAGCCGCCCGACACCTCCCCGCTTCACCTCGGTCACGTGACACTACAAGCCACGTGGAAAGGGCACTAGCTCCTCAGAAAATCGCACGTCTAGAAGTGAGTGGAAATATTGTTTTTCGGAGATGTTTGCCTTATAAGGTGAAACGTATAAATCGATTAGCGCTCGGTAACTAGGGTTCGTTTAGATTGACATATGGTGCAATTCCATGGTCAAATCGCACAGAAAAGAGCGGTTCTCGTACCCGACCCTCCGATCTTTGATAAAAATTGGTACACAGTAGGTGTCAGTGAGAGAAACAGCACAACCAACTTTTTAGATCCGGTGACCTTTAAGGTCAGATTTAGAGGTATCAAAGTTCACGACTTTTTGGCGTATTGGTATCAAATCAAACTGCTTAATATCTTCTGTGTTAATGGAGTTAGCGGAATAAACTTATCGAATATCTCTAAGTGTTTCACCTTTCAGAAAACGGTCGAAAAAAAAGTTAAGTGACTGAATGTGATCTTTCTTTGACCTTTTAATGTCAAAGTCATAATAATGCATTTATTTATGTATTGCCAATGTTTGCCTCCTCTGTAAAAAAGGCCGCAGTTCGTACAAGGAATGACCTCGGTAACATCTCTAAGGGTGTCAGAAAAAAAAGGGCGGAGACTTTTCAACTTTTTGAGATACCGCCTCGTTTGAGTAATGGAAAGGAGCGGAAAATAGACAAATGCCCCGACGGCCATTTCATGTTGCTTGCGATAATGAAGGTTTCTCTGGTCGGATTGATCGTGAAATTAGTGGGTAGCTAATATCTTGATGATGGTATTCGGTTCCAACACGGTTTCAATTCGATCTCCTCGCAATGACTTCCACATGACCTTGTAGATAGTGTATGACCCACAAATGCGTGTTGCCAATGCTAGGAACCGCCCTTGAAATCACTGCTACGTTTGTTATGTATTCCTTTCAGCAATCCCAATGTCAAGGTTATGTTGCACCTCCCCCCCCCCTCTCCCTTACCAACCACCACCAGCAACCCTGTGCGCAGCGTTTATTAGTGAAAAGCCCTTCTCGTAAGTAAAGAATTGCAAAAAATACTGAGCATAGTCCGAGTTTTGGGAGGAAGGCAAGTGTCATTTTGCTTAATGCCGCATGCAAGTGTCATGCGATGGTATTGGTGGAACGTTTAAAATGTTAGATAAAAGGGGCTAGTCTTCGAGGAACGCTTAATCGAAACTCCGCAACTTTTTGTCAGTTCTACAAAATCATGCCTTTGGCACGCGATGTGGAATATTTTCCAAGGACCCCGAGGGGATAAAAAGGTGAAATGCTGAAAGGGAGATTTTCGGCTGCTCGCACTGTGCCGGGAACACAAATGCACCTGTGTGTCCGTCTTCGCGGAATGGCATGGTGATGCGTTGAAATACGCTACGCACCGTGGTGGTGGTAAGGGCAACAATAACCTTGACAATTGGATGGCGAGAACTGAATCACAATAACGTACAGTGATTTAAGGCAACAGCAACCTCAGCAAAAAAAGGCTTTGCTCAGCAAACAAACAAAAATAACAAAAGCTCAGCAACAACCTGCTTGGCTAGTGGGGTCCATGAAGTCCAGCATGAAAAGCTCGATTATTGACGCTGAATTTGTCCTCCCGCCAGTGGTTGTCTGATATCCCCCTTTACTAACACCATGAAATACCACACCACCTTTCGGCTCTTTTGGCTCACATAAGTTTTCAGAATACATGTAACTGTGCCCTAACATAACCCAACGCTCAAGGAAACTATCTCAATTTGTATATTTTGTTTTCTCTCTTGAGTGCGTGGCGCGACTTAGTCTTCTTTTTTTATTCTCTCTTTTGTGTGTTAACGTAAGGTGCGGTTGTCGCGTGATAGTAGGGAGGGTCATCTCAATGTAAAGGCTTAAAAAAGGCGGTTCCCTAGCATTGGCAAAACGCATCTGTCGGGTCTACCACTCTAACAAGGTCAGTGAAGGTCATGCGAGTCAGATAAATCTAAAATACCTGGAAATCGAGTACACGCATCAAATGAAAGCTACCCACTTAAATTTACGTCAATCAGACCAGAGAAACCGTCATTATCGCAAGCAACATGGAAAAGCCTCGGGGCATTTGTCTATTTCGCTTCCCGTTTCACATACCAAAGGGTGGGTATCGTAAAAAAGTTGAAAGTCTCCGCCCTTTTTTCTGCACACGCTTAGAGGATGCGAAGGCCATTCCTTGTCCAAGTGCTGCTTTTACGAGGAGGCAAACATTAAATAAATAAAAATAAATGGCATTTTATGACCTTTGAACATACAATGGTCAACCGGTCATATTTAGTTCACTTTACTTTTTTCGAAGTTTTTCTGATGGTGAAACACTAGAATATTCGATAAAATTTGATTCCGCTAACTCCCATTAAACAGAAGATATAAACGTTTGATTGATACCAAGTACGACAAACAAGTCGTGAACTTTGATGACCTCTAAATCTGACCTTCAGAGGTCACCGGGCCTAAAAGTTGGTGTGGCTGTTTCTTTCACTTTGACATACATGTGTACTAATTTTTTTATCAGATCGAAGGGGGTCGGGGCTTTTTCTTGTGCGATCTGACATGGAATGCCACCAAATTAATGGAATATTTGTGCCGATCTAATTTTTGTTAGAAAACGGTGGAAATAAAAGTTTTCAAAATTGCAATTTTCCAAGATAATACGTAAATATGAAATAAACAGTTTCATAAACTGCGTTGGATCAAAAAATGTGTAATTCAAATATCCATCTGAAAACAATTCAAGATCTTGCGACCTCACTGCATTTCCCCTTTAGTTTGTTTTTGCTGGCCAGAACAAGCTACAGTAATAGCTCAAACTGGTTAAAGCACGGCCTTTCGGTCGCCGGCTCAAGATCGGGAACATGGGTTCGATCTTCATCAGAGCATTATTTTCTGTGTAGCCCGAAAAAACAAAATAATGTCTTCAACTAAAACCCAACATCCAAATGACCTCAGTGGGATAAATTCGTTTTTATTGGTCGATGAGCTCTGGGTGACTGTGTGGGTCGCAAGATAAACTAATCATAACCCGTATCCGTCAACGGGGATACTCCCGATACATTGGTCCGGCGCGCTCGCTCCGTAAAAGTAGTACGGGGTGGCCTAGGCCTGCTGATGGAATGAATAAAAAATATTGTGGGCAGTGCGCCAGTTTCCAACACAGCAAAACTTGTAACAATACATACTTGTGATGCCTACCTGGTACGTGTTTTATGAACAGTGTACACCAGCTCTATGTACGGGGATATACGTTCACATATTTAGACAGTTCGGGTTAGCGGCTGAATAACTGATTGGAATCCCTTTCGACAGCCGAAACTAAATTTTGGC
Organism: Semibalanus balanoides; assembly: GCA_014673585.1. Lineage (NCBI taxonomy): Eukaryota > Metazoa > Arthropoda > Thecostraca > Balanomorpha > Balanidae > Semibalanus > Semibalanus balanoides. The sequence continues at coordinate 180,100 of VOPJ01011773.1, read as the reverse complement.
TTTAAACACCCTAGGGTATTTGTATGCACTCTAGGGTGGTTACAAACGCCCTAGGGTGTTAACAAACTCCCTAGGATATCCTAGAGCGTTTGCAAACACCCGGATTTCGCATACGCCCTGTAACACATATATATAATAGCACAAGTACAAGTGCATGTAAAGCGTGCCAAGAGACGGGATTTGTGCTTGTGGGAGAAACGCTAGTTTCCGATATGTAGCCACTGTGGAGTGTGGACATTCAAAAATTGGTTGGTACTGCTTAGTTGTTAAATTAAACAAGATAATGAAAACGGAAGGTTTACAATATGATCGCACACAGGACGCCTAAGTCAATGGATAAAGCAAAAAACAACTTGCAATATTGTTGTTTCAACATCATACTGTGGGCTGCAGGGCACTTTGACTATCCACACTATGATGTGTGAGCTGTGATGGGCGATATGAGATGTTAAATTCCAATAAATAATCTCTAAAAACATCGCAGGCGCTTGACTGGGGGGCAAATATTGCCCCCTGATGAGTTTCCACGAAAGCGCAAAACCCAATAGCGCTATCAACGTGAAACTTTCAGTGCCTTCTACTTCATCTAAGTTACATCTTCTGTGAAAAAATAGAAAAAGTTTCTCGATATTTTTTATATATAGCAAATTTTGTGTTGTCATTACATACGAGTTGACGAGAAAACTAACTAAGCTTTAACAGGCCGTACAAAGATCACGTTTTGACTAAAATGCAAACCAAAAACGACAAAAAATAGTAAATGTCAAGGCCTACAATAAGGAAATGTCGGCTTTATAAAAATACTGTTTTTTACAACAACAACAAAATCTGTGGTGAGAAATGGCAATTAAATCAAAGTTTGTAAAAAAATAAACGGAATATATGTTGAAGAACCACATGTGAAGAACTGTGACCATATTTCAAAACAATAACTTTTTTGGACTTACTTACGGCTCCCTAAGTATGGCACACAATGATGACATATTATGAAATTGTGTGTTTTTTGTGCTTTCTGTGACAAGATTAAGAAAAACTAATGTCAGCATTGTATTTCTGAAATACAAAAATGGTCTAGAAATATGACTGTTTTGGTTGCAATTGATCAATTTCACACTTTGACGTTATGTGACCTGAACTTGACCTGAGCTTGACACCAAAAATTGCTAGGATCCTGAAGACGGATCCCGGGATCTGATCTCCTAAATCTGGATCCCGGATCCGTGGGAATCATTGATCCACCTTATCAAATTGTCGATGGATCCACCAGGATCATAGATCTGTCATACAATATTCGTCGACAGATCCAGGGGGATCCGGGATTGCAGACGCCATTTTGCATTGGGATCCACTGGGATTCCAGATTCTCTATTATGCATAAATGTATTTTCGGAAACCATGTTATGGGTTTATGCTCTTTTGTTAGATTTTGGCAAGAAATACTATAATTATGGCATAATATGTAAGACGGATCCTATCGGATCCAAGATTCGTTAGGATCAAAGATAGTTGCCACTGTTTATTAATGGATCCTATGGGATCCAAGATATATTGCATTATTGTAACAAAGGGATACACTGAGATCCAAGATGCACTGTTGTAATTCGTCGAGGGATCATAACAGTGGGATCATAGATCCAACATTGCGTTTTGTCGAGAGATCTTCTGGGATCATATATCCTACGTTACATTCCATGCACATTGCACATGTCTACTTGACACTAACTTCACTTAAATGAGTTCAGACGGTAAAATGATTATCACTATCTGATTCAACGTATAAAACAGCCCGTATAACATGTGTCGCATGACTTTCGAAAATCGTTTACGGATAGCAACTTTTTGTGATATGATCTTAACCTTGACCTTTGCAAAAAAAAAAAAAAAAAAAAAAAACTAACGGATACAGGATGTGTATTTTATCTTTGGGAGAACTAAAGGTGACCATAGTCGCAATCAAAGGGTCTGGGTGGAAAGTATGGTCTAGAAACTCAAATGTCTCGATTTTGGCCTTTGACCCGATCTTGACCTAATATGCGACCTCAATTTAAAAAAAAATCGGAGCCCGCCTTAGATGTGTCTTAATCAGAGCCTTCGAACGCCGCCTTGCGCGTCTCGCTACGATCATTGGTTCGGAAATACCAAGGTGGCAATATTTGTCCCCCCCCTGGTCAATGGTGTTTGGCTGAGATCGTCTCGATTCTCGATCGGCATCCCAAGCTTAAACCGCGGTCAAGCGCGGTTTAAGCTTGGGATGCCGACGCTCAGCAAATGTGCTCCGTACAGCGACATAACAGCGCGGACTCCGAACAGTCTGTTTGTGTAGTCAGATCTTCAGTACCACTCTCTCCCTGTCTCCCTCCCCTCATCCCCCCTCCAACCGGCCGAGCCCATTTGCCACCCAGGTAGTCGGGAACATAGTTTGGCGCTCCGGCGGTACTTTGTTAATTAGAGAAGCAACTGGAGAGACAATAGTCTCACAGCGGAGACAAGTGCACCGAGTTCGCGCCATTCAGTTCAAATGGAAGCCTGCAAAGAGTTCGCTTCATTGAGTTAAAGAGATTATACGGGTTTCCCTCCGGAAAGAAAGTGCACTCTTTTGCAGTTGTATGAGCTTTAACCCGCGAGTCACCGGGAGGGGGGTCTTTTTTATCCCCCCTAATAAATATCTAGAATATCTCACGAAATAATGCAGCTATCAACGCCAAACTTTTGGTACCTGACCGGTTATCCTTTTTACACCTTTTATGGATATTTCTTTAATTTAATATTTTTCAGCTATAACTAAGTTAGTGNTCTTGTTTTGAATACCAGTTTAACGCTATGATTAAACTGCACGCGACTGTTTCGTCATTCATGTTGACTCAAATCAGTTCCACCAAACAGGTCATTGTTAGATATAAAAAGCGTTTCTATTTAAATGATTTGTAGGCCTATCAGGCGGGACCAGAGTCAGCAACATTTGTTCTTATGTACTTTGTAGTGTCGATATAAAACACAACCCATGTCAATACACAGTGCACGTCTGCTCCGTCTCAGCTGACTGTTTGACAGTCAGTCTGCAGCTCGCTGATCAGTGCCTGGGGATTACAGATTGGACTTAGTACCGACCGGAGGGCCGGTGTTCGCTTCAAAGCATCTCCGCCGTGAGCGGTAACAAGTGACAAATCTCGCCTGGCGTCGCGCCCGACTGCGCCTGTGCATTCTAATCAGCCGATTCCGCGAAACGGCAGACAGAAAATAATCGCCATTGCCGGCTACTCCATCAATGCAAGAACCCGGCGCATAGCATTGGTATGCCGCGGAGTGCTGGCGCCCCTTCCCCTGACACCGGTGAAGAATGCGGCCAGCCTTCGTTGAACTCTGTCTGCGTCGGTGACGGCAGCTCAGCGTGTCTGAGTATTGGCAGCCCGAGGCCGGCGGTGCGACTCCCTGATGGGTCTGAGGCACGGTCTGAGGTGGCCTGCGGCGGCGCTACTCCCTGCCATTGGCAGCCGGTCTCATCTGGCTGGCTCCGCGGCCGACCCGGCCTCAGCGGCTGTCGGCCGACGATTCCTCCCTCGAGTCACCTCTCAGCTGCTGAGCAGCGAGTGTGGGCCGGCAGCGGATGTAGTCGATCGATCTAACCTCCGACACCACCGTCCGTCTCGCCAGTTCTAGTTCAGCCAGTGACGCCCCGGGGATGTGGGGCAGCACCCAGCCTCCTCTCCTCCCGGGCCATGTTGGCTGTGCCGACGGTGCCGTGTCCCGCTGGTCGCCCGGGGCGACAGGTCGGCAGCTGACCCGGCCTCAGTGACAGGTCGGCAGCTGACCCGGCCTCAGTGACTGCCGCGGGCGCCATCTGTCAGTCGTCATCGCAGGACCGAGGCCGGGGCCCGACCGTCACGGGTCAGTGGGTGACCTTGGCACCACACGGCCGGCTGGGCGCTGCTCACCAGCGCGTGCCGAGGTCGGACCAACAGGGCGCAGTCACAGCGGCGATTTGGGGGCTGGTGGCATGTTTTACGACATGCTAAGTGCGGCAACAATCTGCAGCCCGGACAGCAGAATGACCAACTGCTGACTGTCTCAGTGTCGCTTCACATCACAGCCAGTCGCCGCCAGAAATGAACAATCTCTCATGTGGGGGATTTGTTGTGTAAATTTCGGTAAGATTCTTGTAAGGCCAGTCATAACCAAAGCAATCAGTGCCGCCAGTTCCACCCTGCTCGGCTCGGTGTTATCTCCTCGTATCAATATTGGTTTCTACTTTCTGGCGCCGCTGCGGCGCGGCGTGGCAGCTGGCGGAATAAGCTCCCTGGGCACCTGACGCGGTTGCCACGGGCAACTGCTTCCTGGCTCTCCCAACCAGCACCCGCTATCTCTTGTCTCTTGCCCGGCCTCCCAGACCGCCCCGGGGTCCCTGCCCCGGTTCTCCTTTCCAGCGGCGGATCCAGGATTCGGTCAAGGAGAGGGCCACGTAGCAAAGAAAGCCCTCTCAGGCCTCAGTGGCCCTCTCAATCCTTGGTCTGCCCTTTGGGTCTTGAAGAGAAATGTAGGCCATAATGAGCCCTGTAAGTGCAAAATATGCCTATTACATGCCCAAGCGGGCCTCTGCAAACCAGAATTGGCTCTCTTTGAGCCAGAATGGGATCTCTGAAGGTCAAAATGGGCTCTTAAGAAGTCAGACTGGGCCCTCTAGAGGTCAGAGTGGAGGCGAATTTACTTACGACTTGTTTGAAAACTGAGTGAAATTAGTTTCGAATCACTCGATCAGCTATGAGCCCCCTCGGGCTATTGGGCCCCTTCGGTGTTTAAGGGGGCATGGCCACCTGCCCCCTCCCTCTGAATTCGCCACTGCTCTTCCCCGGATGTCTTCCCCGGGCCTCCCAGCTCTCTGCAGTGAGAGCTCGACAACAGACGGTGCCGGTCAATGGGTGCTAACGAGGTGCGGCGACAAGAGTGTCGGCCGACCGGCAGGAGGGAGTCAACAACCGGGCAGAATCACCCACCGGAGTCTGAACTGCCACCCTCGGACGACCTGCAGGAGGGGGTCAACAACCGGGCAGAATCACCAACAACCGGGCAGAATCACCCACCGGAGTCTTCTGCCACCCTCGGACGGCGGCAGCTGACTTCCGGGGGGCGCTGATTGCGGACCAGGAACACTTCTCCAGTGCTCCGCCCACTATTGTTCGTACTCCACCCGCCTTCAGATTTCCCACGGTGGTCTCAAGCGAGGTAGTAGATAGACGTGCTCGTATATTCTCTAAATGCACACTAGATTTAAATTTAGTAACATGATCTTGCCAAATGACAAAATGATTTACTGTGGAGAGTATAATTTGCATCATCATGGCATCCAGTATGCATCGACCCTGCCATGTACAATATACATACAGTGCCGCACACTGCTAGGAAGACGATTGCATAACCCAAGGTGAACGTATGGCTGCGCAGGTGCAAATGTATACGTATTCCGCAGCAGCTCTATTTAACACATTGTGCCATAATAAACGTATTTGAAACCGTATGCGTGGGTTTCCTGTACTTTATAGGTAAGGCATGCTTTTTGTATAGTTTGTTTTGCACACTCTTTAGGTGTCTTGTATTTCACCGGAGAAGATATTGAGTTATATATTGACTAAACCTTGTATGCGTAAAAAGACGCTGTTAGTTTTTGCTGGAATCCGAGATTACCTGCAATTATCTTGGTAAATACAAACATTTAATGGGAGCTGAGAGGGTGCAAACTATTTGAGTTGCTGGAAATTGAATGGATGGTCTTTAATCTGACGTCAATGTGTATTTGTTCAGTGTTTGTTCTGTGGAACGCAGAAGAGGATGACCCCCGAGACGAATGCGTTAACGCACCCACCGGAGTAGCAAAGTGGATGGGGGACGGACCCCTCGCTAGATAGAGCCATTATTCATGGATGAGGAAATTGGCCACTCAATCGACGGAATTGGGAATAACGGGGAACGAAGAAAGGATTGATGGGGGGTTCATTCATCAACGTGGCAGATGCCAACGGAAGTGGGATTGATTGCCTCAGAGAGATCAATAATTATCATTAATTCCTTAGTATACATGGGGGTTTTGGGGATTGGGTGGATCCCCAATGGATAAACACTCTGTTATGATACTGTGGTGCCATGGGTGCAATATTTTCGGAATCTGAATCTAGTTCCCGAACACCGATCGGTGTTCGGTCGGACATAAGCATATTTCTTTTGACATTTTCGGACATTCAATGCCCAATGATGGCTTGACGTGTATTTAAATGGATATATAATGATTTTGGCTTTCTGATATTCCTAACTGTAGCGTTATTTGACACAAATGCCTATATTTATGTATATATTGTGAATGATACACAGGACGTTTTACATTCCATACCTATCATACATTTTGTTTCTGCTTTCGGACTCATTTCGGACAAACAATGATCTTCGGAGTTCGGACAGTTTCGGACGGACAGCTGACCATGGTCTTGGACATCGGTTGGACATTGGACAAATAGTTTTCTGAAACTGGCACCACTATTTGTACCGACGCCATGCACAGTCGGACAACTACATAACAATAAAAAAATACAGCCAACCAAGTCTGTTTATATAGCTGGCTTAGGTTGGAGACGCACCTTGTGGAGGAGCAGCCTGACTGAAGGTCTTACTTGGTGTGAAACGTGCCCTACCACACGTCCAAGTCGCTACTATGTTAACATGTTAACTCGCGTGCTTGTAAACTGTCGGCCGTCCTGGATTAAGTTATATTCTCCGCTGCGCGATGTCTGAGCACCATTCGAACGTAAGAATTAAGAGACTGCTGCACGTGAGCTATGTGCTCCGTTAATGCTCCCGTGGCGTCGTCAATTTGTCATGAAGACGGGACATACATTATTCATGCCGGTTTTGATGCTGGTGGGCTTGGCAGAGCCTTTTCATCTGTCAGGAGGATTCATGACATTTAAAATATAGTCAAATTTATCATGGGTCTTTGCAACTCTTCGCTTCAAGGGAATGTTTCACCTTTATATGGGTTTTAAACTGAGATAGCCATTATCTTTGGCAGTTATTGACAAATATAATTTACTACGACCATTTCACCAAAAACCTATTCATTTTTTAGCAATTCAGTATATAATTTGCCAAGTGGGGTCTATGCAAGTGCCGCCGGTGATTGGCTGGCAGCCACTTCAAGATTGTTGGTCCTGGGAGCAGACTGGTTATTTATTCATTTTTGGGAATGATTCAATCACGATTCGTTTCGGAACTTAAATCATTGAATCATAGTTTGATTCATGGATAACAATTTTTAGAAATGATTCATTCCGATTAAAAAATACAAACCAATTTGGATTCATTTACGTTTGATTCAACACTGAAACAACATTGAACAATCTTTTGATTCAATCAACCTTGCTTCTATACAAGTTTGATTCCATCATGAATCAAAAGATCCGACTATGAATTCATTCTTGTTTTGTTCAAGGGATTTCGATTGAACGATTCCAATCGATCAAATCATAGCCGAATCAATCACCAGTCTGCCTGGGAGCCCGGGCGACCTGTATTTCTCTTATACCTGGCAGAATTCAGGATTACACACAGCGAGTGGTTTGGCTTGGTTTGTGGACCAAGCACCGTATCCTCAAGGGATCATGGTGCTAATTGGAACTCCACCCTGTTCCGAGGATTATTATATGGGGGCCGGTCGACTGTGTCAGACTGTGTCTGTGTCAGGCCGCCCAGGGATTTGACCCCGGGTCACCGGCACAGAAGACAGGAATCCTGCCCCTGCGCCAGATCGCCCCTCCCCCTCCATTGCGAGTGCGATGTAAATAACGCCCCATAGTTTGAACTTAAGACGGCAAAAATGCCTGAAGATGTGTCATATGTCATTTGGCAGCGTAAAGGCTTTCTCTATGGCTCACAACAGCTCAATAATGACGTTATTATCCCATTTTTGAAAACTTGTTTCTATTAAGTTAAGTGACTTTTTGACAAAGGAATATCACCGTCGTGTTCAGTAGCACTTACTCCATATTTTCGACTACAACCGGGGTACCTATATTTATCAACTTTCAAAAAGGTGAAACATGCCTTTTCAGCAGTTGCCAGTTTTCCGCAATATCCATCATACTCCTTCCACAGTTATTGTCGGGGCTGATGCAAGAAACATTCATTAGTGAGGATTAAGCTACGCGCAACAACTAATGACGGACTGCGAGATACAGACGTATTCGAGACACAGCGATGTCTCTGCCCTCCTCCCTTACATTGCCAGTATGACAATTAAGTTGATTGGCTCTTAACTGCGCGGAGGAGGGCTCCCTCTGCCAGTTTCTGTGTCTGGTATCGATCGCTGGCCAACTGGCCAGTGGGCAGCTGCAGCTCAGAAGGCACCGAACTCTCTCCCGCAGGCGGACCTCGGAAGGCTGTCTCGCGTGAGATCGGGCGGCGACGGACCGGGGACCACTGACCACTGTTCGGACAGACCAGACAGACCGCCAGAGGGAGGAGGGGTACCAGTGACCACTGCTCGTGGAGACCAGGAGCCGCCAGACAGACCGCCAGAGGGGCTTGGGGTGACCGTGGCTCTCGCAAACCGGGAGCCACCGGAGATAGATTGCCATGGGAGGACAGACCAGGAGTCACCACACAGGAGAATGGACACCGGGAGGCAGATCACCGGAGGAAAACAAACCACCGTGGGTGTACTCTGCACAGACCGGTAAACAGGCCGGGGGAGTGCGGACCACTCTGAGGAGTGCGGTGGCGAGACAGGACGCCGGGAGGAGTGCGGACCGCTCTGAGGAGTGCGCTTGCGATGCAGATACTCCGGGAGAGTGCGCTAGCGAGACAGACCACTGTGGGGGGAGTGCGTTGTCCGTGTAATTGCCGCGATAAATCCCGCCGGCCGCGGCCGTCAGGGTAGCTGGTCATTAGGGTGAGCCGCGACGGCCGGCAGCCGACTCTAAATGACTGCCACGATGGCCAAATACACTGCCCGGATGAGCCCAATGATGCGGTGACGTCACAGCTACGGCCGCCGCCGCTCAGTGGCGCTGAAACGCCGGCGGCAGTCTGGCCCGGCGATATTCAGGCCGAAAACTAGAAAGCAAGCGGTATATATATAATAATATATTATATAATCTACTATAATATATAATTATATATATATGTGTGTGTGTGTATGACATTCCTCTATACCAGATCAATATTCAATATTCGTCTTCCCTGCTCTTCACCGATGGTTTCAACAAGACCCGGTTATTTCTTACCGTTAGCATTTCGGGGCTGTATTCACTCCTCACTACTCACCTGACACGCAGACACTATCGACAATGCCCACACTACACCCAGCCCAGCCCACAGTATCTAATGACTGTGTTAGTCGCCGTTCTGGCCGCATCTGACGTCTGTTTCTGCTGCTGTTTCAGTGCTGTACTCTCTGGAGCAGCTGCACTTACAGCTGAGTGAGGTGGACGTCGACTATGACGAGGTGGAGTCGCTCTCAGAGGGCCACAAGACGGCCCTGTATGCCTCGGTCGCGCTCGTCAAGCAGATGCTGAGCGAGACACAGGTGAGCTGTGACACAGGTGAGCTGTGAACTGTGAGCTGTGAGCTGTGAGCTGTGAAATGGGAACTGTGGGCTGTGAGCTGTGAGCTGTGAGCTGTGAGCTGTGAACTGTGAACTGTGAACTGTGAACTGTGAGCTGTGAACTGTGAACTGTGAACTGTGAGCTGTGAACTGTGAACTGTGAGCTGTGAACTGTGAACTGTGAAATGTGAGCTGTGAGCTGTGAAATGGGAACTGTGAGCTGTGAGCTGTGAGCTGTGAGCTGTGAGCTGTGAGCTGTGAGCTGTGAACTGTGAACTGTGAACTGTGAACTGTGAAATGTGAGCTGTGAGCTGTGAGTGAGCTGTGAGCTGTGAACTGGACGGCCACACAGTGCAGCTTCACACGTCACACGCCCTCATACGTCTTTACGTGGCGCAGGATCTAAATTTGCTGTGACGCGTTATGATATTTAGACAAGAGAAAAACTGACAACTCGGTGGGAGGCAATATGCATATGAGATTAGTAGTAACAGTGAGTCTGCCGGACCCTGGAATCTATGTAGGTTCACACCGTTTGTCTTGTCACTTGTAGGGTAAAAATTCCTGTTAGCGACCTCCCACCGTACGCAGAAATTGGCACCCTATGCAACTTCAAAACATGCATTGCTCATTTAGCCATGTGCGTTTTATCAATTTCAGCCTTTTCCTGCTTCTGGATTTCTATGGTAGTGCACTGCAGGTGTGCTGAAAGAAAAACACTGTTTTTCTTACGCCGTAAAACGCACTTAATAGATGCGTTTTTACTACTGCAGTACTTCTTGTTTAAACACATTGTTTTCTTCCTAATTTGCCATTTCTTAAGATTTAATTTGATGTTGGTTTCCGTTGCATTGCATAGGTGCGTCGGGTAATTCAATGCTGACTTGGATTGGAAACACTTAAATTTCCCTGCTTGCGCCTGAAGGTCTTCAGAGGTCGCCCGTTGACCCCAAAGCTTAAAATTGAACACCAATGGCTTCCTTTCGTTACGACCGACAAGCGTTTTTTTTTTTACTTTTCCTCAAATAGGAATTAAACGGCAAAAACGGAAACTTTGTAAAGTAATATGTATATACATATTACATAATGCTAAGGCTGGGAACTTGGGATAATATATCATCCCGGTCGTAAATGGGAGGCAGCGCGTTATTTTTAACACTAGGGTATGTCGTTCGGCCCGAAAACGGTGTGCGGGGGTATATAGATTGCATTGCCACGGTTCACTGCCACGCTGAAACTCTGAAACTACATAAGCTAGAGACTTCATTCCTTCACCATTCGAAAGCTACTTTCGTGTAAGGGTGCCGTTTCGCCTTTCATACCGATCGGGCCCAAAGAAGATCCGAAAACGCTACTGCCACGCTGAAACTCAGAACCTATCCAAGATAGTGATACTAAACGTTCACCGATCGACGTGGCGTGGTCTGAAACGGTGCCATTTCGCCTTGCATACCGATCGGGCCCAAAGAAGGCTCAACAGGGCCCAGAGAATGGCCGAAAACGCTAATGCCACGCTGCAACTCAGAACCTATCAGAGATAGCGACTCGGGACCTTCACCAATCGACGCACGCTGGTCGGAAACGGTGTCTCGAGACATTTCATACCGATCGGGCCCCAAAGAAGGCCCAACAGGGCCCAAAGAAGGGTGAACAACGCTAAAACGCTGGCATAAGCTGCCGCGCAATCGGCCCGACCGACTTGAGTGACATCTTGCGTTAGGATTTCTAAGCTTTCAAGCGGTGCCTCCCATTGGGAGCAAGTTCCCTATTTGCGTTTTTGCAATGGTTTGCAAGATCGTAATTTTCGATTATATATACAAAGTATGCCGATTAAGTATGTATACAAAGTATGTATATGATTGTGTGAATAAAGTAAGACTGTAGATAAGCAGAAAATGTCCACACTTCACGTAAAACAAGTTTCCACAGTCGTAACTGTTAGCATAAGCACCAACGCGCTTCAACTTTAGGGGTTCGCTAACCGGCATACTTTCCTGAATCGCCGAGCCATGGTATAGAGTAGAGTAACGCGAGGCGCACCCTACTTTATACCGATATCGCAGGAGACAGCGTTCTCTATCAGCGGAGTAGAGACCTGCAGCCGAATGGGGTCTCGATGGCCGTCTTTGGATTCTCTATGACGTCGTTCAGGTGATTCATGTGTGATGATGAGGCTTTCGACGGTCGGCATTGCACTACCTGCAGATCAATCAATCAGCAGATATTATCACCTTCAGTGGTGAAGAGGTCCCTGCCGTTTTTCGTATATAAGCGTTACATCAGACAGCTGCGATAGAATGTTCAGCAGTGATGCCATAACTATTAGCCTAACTTAACGCGATCAGGTAGCCTTCGATTCCATCATTAACGTAGACATTTGGATTTGCGTGCGTTGTAACTATTATTGCGAGTTAAAGTCTGTGAATCTTTCGTGATTTGTTTTTCTTTTGGGTATTACTTGCGCTATGAAAAGCACCAGAGCCCGCCAGTAGTTTACCTTGTTTTATGCTCACGATATCTTGGATGGATACTCCTCATCGTACTAGGCAATTAGAAGTCTTTGGTAGCGTTTATTGGCACACTTGTGTTTTGGTATTAACCAGGTTCGTCGTCACACAATTCTGAGTAGAGGGGCCAACCAGGTGTTTGGAGGGAGCAACCAGGTGTTTGCCCTCCCAATCCCCATATGTCTAATGCTAAACCCTGCTAATATGGGGGACAATCCTGGGCCCCTCCCCACGCCCCCGGGTAGCGGCGCCCCTGGTATTAACGTTATTTTTTATGCTACCAGTCGGCTTGATCGAAACAACCGATTAATGCAATTCGATATCGGCGATTGCTCGGGCCCCCACCATCTGGTTATGTTTAGCGCACCTACATAAAAATGTCTTTGCGCTAGCAATTGCCGAAGACAGTGTTTTGTGCTGTAGGCGTTTCGTCCAGACTTTTTACCATTCAGATCAAAATACGTTTTCGTAGGACACCTGTGCACCTTCAAATTAATATATTTTCATTTGTGCTAATGGTGTCAACCGTTATCCGTCACAATAGTCCTGACATCTATTAATTATGTATTGCAATTTAATTCATCCTTGTTATCAACATAGTACAATCCTTTGTTTGACGTGATGGTGCTAGCAGATCATTGATTCATTAAAGCTTTTACCACTCTGTATATTATTAATCCCTCCGAGATCAGTTTATTTGAACGCGCTGAAGATGCTGGCGGCCGACTTATAGGTCTGCGCTCCTGACAGTATGAGCCCACGCCGTCCCTCAGTTTTCTGACGGCCCCCAAACCAAACCAACCATTATATCTCCGACCGGCCTGTGGTAAATATTTCCAGGCGGCAGCAATATTAGCGCGCGGCGTCGTCCCTGAGCGTGGACCGCCCGGTGGTGTCTGATCGTCCCCGTTGCGCAGATAGCCGGCGTACAGACGGGTATCCTACGGAGGAGCTACAATACATCGTGTCTTTCACAGTCCTGCATCCTGACCTGACCTGACCTGACCTGACCTGACCTGACCTGTCATGACATAACCTTACCTAACCTAACATGACCTTACCTGACCTGACCTGACCAAACTTTATCAGACCTGACCTTTCTTGACCTATCCTATCCTGTTCTGTTCTGCCTGGTCCTGTTTCGTCGGTTCCTGTTCCCTTTCGACCCGGAACAACCATCAGTGTTTGTAGTAACAACTCCAGACCGTCTTCGGCGGCACTGATGAGAGACGAACTATTTCTGCGGTGTGTTTACGACTGTTTCCACACCTGGGTTGTCTTTTAACATCCAACCGTCCTAGCAACCGCGAACTCACTAATCGGATGATTTTGCTTTCACCTTCTTTGAATATTTCCCATTTCGCTTCTTTGTCAAAACAACATTTTTATGGTTGGCTGTCAGAAAAATGGTCGGTTATGTTTTATTTCGTCCTGAAATGAAATATTGTGTAGCATGAAATCACATTAAAGGGAGTGTGCCTACTCACATTGGTCATGTGGAGTTGTTGAACAACTAGTCTGTAGACATATGTTCTGAATTTAGCCAATGTACTTCATTTCCCAGAATCCACTTAGTTGCCTGAGTAATTCCAAAAAGTCGCCAATCACATACTAGGCAGCTAGATTCATTATCAAGTCGCCAGAGAGCTTTACCCGCCATAGAAGCATTGCCTCTTAAATTACAACGCTAGCATATATTGTTAGGCTCTGGCCCAGTGCGCCATTATAGGAACATCTTCGTTACTCTGTTTATAGTACGATCGTTTATGAGTTTTTGAAAACAAAACAAATGCAAAACAGAATATAAGTAAAAATTCAACTAAAGGGGCTCCAGACGTTGAATTTTATCGTAACCAAATAAATCAAAGCAATAGCTTCTTACCGCTAATAAAAATATATTTGACATTTCAAAAGAGTAGGCACACTCCCTTTAACCATTTTTAAACATACTTTAAACTATATATGTACCGTTAGCTCCGTACACTCCGTGCCCGCCCGTTTCCCGCCGTCCCACCGTCCCGTCCCGCTCCGTCCCGTCCGTCCCGTCCCGTCCGTCCCGTCCCGTCCCGTCCCGTCCGTCCATCCCCACCCCACTCCGTCCCGTCCCGTCCCGTCCCGTCCCACAGTCCCATCTCGTCCCACCCCACTCCGTCCCGTCCCGTCCTGTCCCGTCCCGTCCCGTGCTCGGCACACCTGGCACAGTGTCCCGGACCTGTGGTGGGCCGGCGGCGGTGACTCCTCTCGGCTGCTCCTCTATTTCTGGCGGCTACCCTCGAGATAAACACGATTGTAACGGGAGCCGACGGTGATCGTCTCACCGCGCCGCGACAGCCGCCCCCGGCGACAGCGCCGATGACGCCGGCCGGCTCCGATGACGCGTCTGACGGCGCAGACTGCGGTGGGTCCTCCTGGCCTCGCACACCTGGCCGTCTCGCCGGCCGGCCCCGCTGCCAAAGTCATCGTGGAGCGGTTAGTCGGTCGGCCGCCGACGTCTGTATTTATGGCCGCCACTGCGGGATAACTGATGACGAGAGCAGCGGCCTGGGATGAGCGAATCTCTCTCGACTCGAGTGCGGCCATATGTCGAAAAGCTCCGGCGCGCGGCGGGGCTGTTTGTCAGCTCATGGGGGTTCCGGTCTGTTGTCTCGGGAGGCCAGACGGCCCGGCGGCGGTGGCCGGTCGAAAACCAGACTCGGCCGAGTTTCAGGCGTTGGTGAATTTACGGGCGTTAGCCAGTCTGCTGTTAGACGTATACAATATGCATAACTTCTTGTTACACGCACGTTTTCCCATCATAACCAAGCGTAGTGCAGTGATTCAGTCGGTTTTGATTGCAACTAGACGACGTTTGCCTTCGAGGTATCTACTCTTGCGTCTTGAGAGCATGTGCGTCGGAGACGGGGGGACGCTCCTTCGTAATGGTAAAATCTGAAAATGTTGCGGGGATCGCAACATTTTCAGGTTTTAACATTACGCCTGGGGCGTTGCATGGAAAGAAACGACTTCAGAATGCCTCCGTCCTCCCGGCTATTGAAAGGTGGCGGCGCCCCCGGTTGCGAGGACTTGCGTGTTTGATATTGGTTACTCGGCTATATACCTAAGGAGGTTTTTAAAGAACTCTTCATGTCTGAATGTCCTACCAACTCCGCGCTCAATCACCAGTGTCATGCGGCTCATTCTGTCTGCTGACTGGAGACTTCTCTCCTTCCACAGACGAAGTTCTACAGCATGATGGAGGACAACCAGATCCTGGGCTCTCGTATCGACGGTAACCTGCAGGTAGCCCAGTCTCAGGTCACTGACCTGAGGTCAGAGCTGGCGGACACCCACCGGATGATCGACCAGGTCAGTGCGCCCCCCCCCCTCCGCTCCTCTCCGGCTCTCTGGGGGCCGGTGTGTGTGCTCAGTAAGCACAGGTGTGACGGATTGCCTGCGGCTGTGTACAGGGTCAGCAATGCGCCAGCGGCGCGCCCTGCCTGCCGGAGATTGATCAGCTGTGCGAGCTCAGTTGCCATGGAGACCGCCATGGAAGGATTGCGTCATGTTTACTTACGGTTTACTCACCTGGTTGGGTTCCTCGTTGGGGTGCAGCTAGGCAGTTTACATTGGCAAGGAATTGGAGATGCAAATTTCAGGACGACGGAGCCGTCGCTGGGCCCAAATTCAAGCCCGGCGGGGCTGGAGATGTGTTTGAACTCAGGCTTGCTAGTCTCATGCCGGATTCAGCACAGGTTTGGGGGTTACAATATTAGCCGTTTTCACGATGGCTTATTTTGCGCGAAATGTTTGAAAACATTTTAAAATGTTTTAATGTTGTCAGTGGTTAGCCGTCTTCACGAATAGGACCTAATTGCGAGAAATGTTTTTAAACCTCGCACGTATGGGACCGTATGCGGCGAGGGTTAAAAATTATTTCGCCAATTAGTCTCGTGAAAGGGCTAACTAACTAAAAACATTTTAAACACATTTTAAAATGTTTTAAAACATTTCGCGCAAAATAACCCATCGTGAAAACGGCTATTGTTTAATGTATAATTAAGTGGACATGCAGATTGCTGGTTGCCGGGCCTGGTGGGTGCTGCCACATGTGGCCGGGCTTGATGCTGGTGCCAACTCATTTATGAACGGTGGCGGTGGCGGTGCCGGTTCCTGTTTTTGTAGAATTGTTAGCATCTCTACAAGAAATAGAAGGAACTCTATTTAGCTAAGATGCGCCAGTCTACTCAAATTACATACCCAGGCGTGATACAAGTGGCATGGAGTTTAGACTGGTAATTGTGAATCTCCCATTTTTAAAGCCATGCATAGTACATATTACATTTCCACATAATAAGTCATCAACAGACCAGTCACATCATATCATCCTACACATTTTGATTGTGTACCGTGCATCATAAGTGCAACAACACAATGCTACAGTCCATGCGTTTGGTGATTGGATGGTTCTCAAATCGGGGATCCTTCCGGAAGCCTTACTGCCCTGAGTGCTCATCAAGGCCCGAGAGACTTTTGCCCATTGCAATTCACGTGCATTTACAGCGGTACGTGCAGTGATATTTTTCTTGTGTAGCCCGATTTGTTTAGCTATCTTTTTTATTTTCTTACATTTTTTAAATAAATTTAGTCCAACTGTTTTGTATGGATGGCTTTCCGAGGTCACGACCCGCGCTAAGCAGAGCTTGTTGCGACCTGCGTCTGAGCCTCCCACCCGATCGCGCAATTCCTGTTGACCGGCAGAATTTAGAGACGAAAGTTTTGCGTGCCTGCCATACCTGGACACATCACACAGTCCGACATTACATTACATTACAATGTATTTCCTTTTTATTCCGGCGTTTAGCGTTAATTTTAATCGAAATAGAGTCTTCAAATCATCGTTAATTGAGTGAATTATCCTGCGCTTGGTTTGACCTCTGTGGCATGAGATATGGTGGCCGTCTGCTGGTTAAAGCGCAGCTCCATCTCATCATGGAGGAGTGGTGTGATGTTGTTCCGACGCGGCTACACGTGTTCGGCCTTCAGTCTGTGTTGATATAGCTGGTCTGGAGGCGTCTAGTGCCACCCTATGTCAGTTGATGGCTGCGAGTCTGCCATGACGTATCGGCTGTTTAGCTGGGATAAAGGCGGACAGTAAGCTGTGAGATCTGGCAATTCAGATGATGTCATTGTGGTCAAATATTAACACAAATGTACTGCGTTATCTACAGTTCTCACAGCGAATTTTATATATCGGTAGATAACAGTCGGTGGGTATAATATTGAAATTTTCAGCAGCTGCATTTTTTTTTGTTGTTGTTAGAATTGACATTGTTGTTTAGCAAGCCTTACTTAGGCAGTTTGAAGTATTTGTTCTTTAAGTAACGTTTGCGTGCCACAAAGTTATCGAAATCAGTTGGCCTGACGCCGCAGTAACCCTCCACCTGACCGCCATCTCTGGTATTTGGTCAGATCGCGGCCGCTGCCGGCACTGGCGACCGGCTGCGGCCCTCACTGTCCCAGGAGCAGCGGGCGGCGCGCGGCAGCGGCAGCGGCACCGCGTCTCCAGCGCCCGCCGCCGACTCGCCACGGTCAGAGACGGCGGCTACCAGTCCCGAACGGGCCGCCACCACCGCGCCGCCGCTCCTCACCGACACCGGCGACCTTTCTGACGAGGAGGTCACCTACTATGACCGAGAAGGTGAGCAGGGGCGTGGCCCACGGCAGACGGGCTGACAGGGTGGGAGGACACGGCGGGGACGGGTCCGAAAGGAGGACCTGGAGAGGAAGGGAGCATTGGGTGAAAATGGGAGAGCAGAATGAGGACGAGCTGGCAGAATGACTGGAGCGAAGTACACAAGGATAAAATTACATGGGCGGGAGGACAGAGGGAGGACGGGAGGACAGGAAGAACGGGAGGGCAGAGGGAAGACGGGAGGACAGAGGGAGGACGGTAGGTCAAAAGGAGGACGGGAGGACAGAGGAAGAACGGGAGGGCAGAGGAAGGACGGGAGGACAGAGTGAGGACGGGGAGGACAGAGTGAGGATGGGAGGGCAGAGGGAGGACGGGAGGGCAGAGGGAGGACGGAAGGACGAGAGGACAGAGGTAGTACAGGAGGACAGAGTGAGGACGGGAGGGCAGAGGGAGGACGGGAGGACAGAGGGAGGACGGTAGGTCAGAAGGAGGACGGGAGGTCAGAGTGAGGACGGGAGGACAGAGGGAGGACGGTAGTCAGGAAGGGGAAGGACACGGAGGATAGAGTTGAGGACGGAAGGTCAGAGAGAGACGGAAGGACAAGGGGAGGACGGGAGGCAGAAGGGAGGGACGGGGAGATCGAGAGGACAGGTAGTACGGGGAGGACCAGAGGGAGGGCAGAGGAGGACAGAGGGAGGTACAGAGTGAGTGACGGGAGACAAGGGAGGACGGGAGGGCAGGAAGAAACGGGAGGGCAGAGGGGAAGACAGGAGGACAAGAGGAGGACGGTAGGTCAAAAAGGAGACGGGAGGACAGAGAGAAAACGGGAGGCAGAGGAAGGACGGGAGTGACAGAGTAAGGACGGGAGACAGAGTGAGCGATGGGAGGGGGGAGAGGGAGACAGGGAGGGCAGAGGAGGAAGCAGGAAAGGACGAGAGGACAAGAGGTAGTACAGGAGGAAGAGTGAGGACGGAGGCAGAGGGCAGGACGGGAAGGAACAGAGGGGAGGACCGGTAGGTCAAAGAAGAGGACGGGAGACAGAAGTGAGGACGGGAGGTCAGAGAGAGGAGGACAAGACAAGGGGAGGACAGGAGGGCAGAGGGAGGACGGGAGGACGAGAAGGACAGGTAAGTACGGGAGACCAGAGGGGAGGAACAGAGGGGATGACAAGAGGAGGACAGAGGGAGGACAGAGGGAGGACAGAGGGAGGACAGAGGGAGGACAGAGGGAGGACAGGGGAGGACAGAGGGAGGACAAGGGAGGACAGCCCCGGCCGAGTGGGAGGACCGGGTGAGGAGCTGACCAGGCAGGACGGGAGCAGAGGAGACGCAGGGCCAGCTGGGGACGAGCGGTTGGCCGCGCCGCTGATTTATGCATGAGCTGGCGCGGCCCCGCAGGAAAGGCTATCGACATCTCGCCATACCGATCGATGCCCAAAGCTGACGCGCTTGCAGCGGCCAAATGACCAAACGACGTCCCTCCAGAGAAGTCAAGTTCGAGTCGATGCTGGGTGTCTGGCATTTAATAATGGGCTTGTATAAAATGGGGCGTCCGAGTTTTTCCTTAGGTTCTTGGTGATTTCACATGGACATCAAGTGCGATCGGCGCTTAAAAGCATTGCGAGCAAGACTCAACATAACCTGTAACTGCGGCGCACCCGCTGCTGGTCACATATCAATGACGCCAGCTCTGCGCCGCTGTAGCCTGATCCGGCAACGTGATCCTCCAAAGGAAAATATAAGCACGTGATTGCTGACGAGACAGTTGCTCACATAACTGCTATGCTCTTCCGAATGATATGACTGCGTTACACGCATGGCGGGCCAGGGAGGAAAACAGGCAGCATGACCCCCCTAAAGTTCTTCAAACCGTGATTTGCCTCAAATACGCCGACATTGGTACAGGACCACAAGCAGTTGCTATGGTTACACACTAGGCTGGCAACTCAGCGTATGTTGACGGAGAATTAAGAATACGACGATATATGCATTCAAACCGATTCTGAGAGCTTCAAAATTGGGCGCAAATTGACCTTAGTTGTCGGCGCGCCCAAAACCCCAATAAACAAACAATGCGATCTTCAGACTTCACATCGATATATGGACGCATCGGCTTACCTTATCCAATATTCATTGTCTGATTGTAATAAAAAATCCACCGCAAAGCGCTAAAAACATTTTTGTTTTGCTTAATAGCCGCCAATGGATAAGATGAGCCAATGCTTCAATATATCAATTTGAAGCTCTCGGCGATGCGGTTTGAATGCATATGCGGTCGTTTCTTAATTCGCCGTAAAACATACGCTAGAGGAGAAAGAAGCCGGACCTTAGTGTGTACCCAGGGCACTATACACGTGTGTACCATAGCAACTGCAGGGGGGAGGGGGTTGTACATACCAGTGGCGGACGGCTAACGCCCCGCTCTTCTCTCCCCGCTCAACAACTTTTCGTGGAAATACGCCACTGGATTTCCCCCCCATAACAAACACGTCTAGCTCCACCCTTGTGTTAACGCTAGATTGGGCCGCGAATGTGGATATTTTTTTTCGTGCGTACCGATTCAATCAGTTTATTTGATTCCGGACGGTTCTTGTGCACCGATTTTGGAAGAGGTGACGGTATACCTACCCATTCTGATCACATCTATCACGTCTTATGATGTGGATTCGCAGAAATGAGTGCTGAGTTCGCGTATGGAAGCTGTCTGCGGGGTAGTGTGAGTCATATGCGTAGGAACGCGGGGGGCCGCGGGGGCCATGGCTCCCTCACTTATTGCAATTTGTGTGGTGCTTTAAATTGTACTTCGCTAAACAAATTCAAGGGCACAATAGATTCGCGAAGACGAAAGGATCTCAAATCTGCATAGAAATGCTGTGTAGGGGGATTGAGTTTCCATCAAGACGAGATCGAAGTTTCGCTGGCCCCCTCACTTGTCGTCATGTTCCTACGCTACTGGTGTGAGTTGATCTTTGAATCTCTGGCGACTGCATTCAGTGCTGATCTGTGCCGACCACATACTGCCAATTATAGTGCAGCAATGGGCTGCAGGAGCTGCCCTCCGAGTCTCTGACTGTGTCTGGCTGGACTGCTCTCATGCCATTCAGCAGTACCACTATCTGCAGCACTGGCACTGGAGTCATAACGTAACGCCTGCATAACAGCCGGCCAGCTGCCAGTTACCGACCATGTGGCCGCCGCAGCACTGGAATGGACCTGTGAATGTCATGCCGACTCATTAACATCAAGGGTGGAGCGGCCAGACGCTCCAGGCTGATATTCCTGTGTAGACGTGGACGTTACAGTTGCTGGTTAGCGAGCCAGGCAGTTACATCTGCTGGGTCGCTAACTAGCGGTGGAGATTCCTCCCTGAGCTAATGCAGTCTAACACTCTGCGATAAGACTCGGCGAGATATCGGTTCAATACTGTAGTGTAATGCTCATATAATTACAAGATGAACGCTTCTAACGCGTCACGATCCCTTTGCTAATGCAATTATCAACCATGATTGTTCGATCATGAAGCCGGCCAAGTGCCTGACCGTCCAGTATAAACACATCCACTAAGTGTATGATGACATTACATGGCTGAGCACTTGACGCTCTGTTCCCATTAGTGCTGGTCGCCTGGCCAATCACGCGTCAGTGTGAGCTGGTTTGGCCAATCACGCATCAGTGTGAGCTGGTTTGGCCAATCACGCGTCAGTGTGAGCTGGTTTGATTGCACGGAATGTGGCTGTGTCACCGCAGTCTCCCGCCAGATGCGCAACTCACGGCACATTTTTATGGATCGCCGTCACCATTCATAAACACAGCGGGCCGCAGCTGCCGGTCACGTGACGCGTAACGGGCTCCCATAGACGGGTCACGTGACTCTGCTGTCTTGACAGGGCCAGCAGCGGCAGCCGGTCACGTGACGTCTGCGGGGCCACATGGCAGGCGCCCACAGCTGGTCACGTGATTCCAGTGGCTGCCGTGTCGTCTCGGCCGTGGCTGACTGACGTAGGGAGCCTGGATCTGACGTCATCAAACTGGATGAAGGAGCCTTTACCGCAGAATGGACTGGAGTTGGGCTCGGGCCGCATGGGAAGCACCGGATGACGAGAAACTTTTAATCCGGGTCACGGCCTGAATGGTTCACGCTTCTCTGCGTATGCTGGAGCGGATCTAGGGGGCGCCCCCCTCTGAGCCGGGTCGCCCATGTTGCGCCCGTAGGGCGCGCCCGGAGGGCGCAACTTTTTATATGTGACGCCCCCTGACCGAAATCCTGGATCCGCACCTGGTATGTATCACCAACTTCGTGATAAGGATCGAATTATGACCTTAGTGGCCGTCCAGGCCTTATTAGTACCGACAGAACATGCCTAAGTGGTGAGCGATGACTTCTAGAAGTCGTTCCTGTGCTGTGCCCTGTCATTCCAGAGATCAAACCAAATGTCAACAGACAATCAGCATACCGGTCTGTTGGCGAATCAGTATGGCCGGTGACGGTGGAATGCTACCAGCAGACCGACCTGTCGTGGCGCCGGGCTCGAATTCTCCTGTCGGGTCGTCGGTTCTCCTATTTGTTTTGCACTCATCAACGCGGCATGATGGACATGAGACTGCATTGCTCGGATGGCGAATGGAGCGGGTCGCTATGTTCCCGTCTGCCGGTGTTTCACAACAGGACACTGTGTGGCTTCTCTTTGGCACGGCCAGAGTAGTGGCTCCAGTAACAAACGCCGGCTATTCTCTGCGAAGGGCGAGGCACACCACCGTCCCATGAATCATCAGCACACCATGGTCTGACCTCTGCATGGTAAAGATGCAGAGAGGAAGCATGGACATTGAACATCAGATGCTGGTCCGTGGTCGGCCCTGACATTTTACCCCCGCTCGTGCCCGACATCTGCCATGTATCTCGTGTCGCATCTGCTGCTATCGGTCCCAGTTTGTCAGCACCCTCTGGTCGTCTGATTTAATCACCATGGCGTGCCGCTGTGTGGCGCCCCGCCACCTGTCTGTTCGACGCTGGCTGTCACTGGCGGCCGTTCTGACTGCTGATTGGTCGATCGCTGCCGTCAGCGGTCGGCTGACGGCCGACAGACGGCGCGATCCACTCGGCCGGCGTTTATTTACCCTACTGCACGATGGAAACCGAATACGCCCCCGGCGGGCCGCGCGATGCAACATTATCAGTGCCGGCGGCGGGCCGGCCTCGAGCAACGCTGCTCCAGTGCTGCGGTCAGGAGCGACGGCAGTGACGAGGCGGAGGTGACGGTGGCAGGACAGGGACGAGCCAGGGGTGACAACGGCAGGACAGGGACGAGCCAGGAGTGACGGTGGCAGGACAGGGACGGGAGAAGAGCAGTGACGGTGGCAGGCCAGGGACGAGCCAGGAGTGACGGTGGCAGGACAGGGACGAGCCAGGGGTGACAACGGCAGGGCAGTGACGGGAGAAGAGCAGTGACGAGGCGGAGGTGGCGGTGGCACGACAGTGACGAGGCACAAAGGCGAATAGGTAGTGCTACCTTTTCACCATTCATTGGTGAACCCAGCGCTGGTGAGGATCCGCTGCTGATTGTCGTCAGAGGCCCTGATCAGAGCGTGACGTCACTGAGTGGCGGGCTGCAGAGAACACAGTGGGCTGGCCAGGAGGAGCCGCTCGGAGAGCTGGCTGTGTGGCGGGCTGAGTGGCGGGCCGGGCAGAACACAGTGGGCTGGCCAGGAGGAGCCGCTCTGAGAGCTGGCTGTGTCACGTCACTGAGTGCCGGGCCGGGCAGAACACAGTGGGCTGGCCAGGAGGAGCCGCTCGGAGAGCTGGCTTGTTGTCACGTCACGTGAGTGGCGGGCTGCAGAACACAGTGAGGCTGCCAGAGGAGCCGCTCTGAGAGCTGGCTGTGATCCCGTCCACTGTAGTGGCGGGCTGGCAAAACACAGGGCTGCCAGGAGGAGCCGCTCTAGAGCTGGCTGTGTCCACGTCACTGTAGTGGCGGGCTGCAGAACACATGGCTGGCCAGGAGAGCGCTCGAGAGCTGCTGTGTCACTCACTGGAGTGGCGGCTGCAGAACACAGTGGCTGGCCAGGAGGAAGCAGCCGCTCTGAGAAGCTGGCTGTGTCACGGTCACTGAGTGGCGGCCGGGCAGAACACATTGGCTGGCCAGGAGAGCCGCCTCTGAGAAGCTGGCTGTGTCACGTCACTGAGTGGCGGGCTGCAGAACACAGTGGGTGGCGCAGAGGAGCCGCTCTGAGAGCTGTTCCTGTGGCACGTGCACTGAGTGTCCGGGGCCGGCCAAACACACTGCTGGCCAGGAGGAGCCGCTCGCGAGAGGCTGGCTGTGTCACGTCACTGAGTGGCGGGCTTGCAGAACACAGTGGCTGGCCAGGAGAGCCGCTCTGAGAAGCTGGCTGTGTCACTGTACTGAGTCCGGGCCGGGGCAGAACGCAGTGGGCTGGCCAGGAGGAAGCCGCTCTGAGAGCTGGCTGTGTCCACGTCACTGAGTGGACGGGCTGCAGAACACAGTGGGCTGCCAGGAGGAGGCGCTCTGAGAGCTGGCTGATGTCAGCGTCACTGAGTGGCGGGCTGCAGAACACAGTGGAGCTGGCCGGAGGAGCCGCTCTGAGAGGCTGGCTGGTGTGGCGGGCTTGAGTGGCGGCGGGCAGAACACAGTGGGCTGGCCAGGGAGGGGAGCCGCGCTCGGAGAGCTGGCTGTGTCACGTCACTGAGTGGCGGGCCGGGCAGAACACAGTTGAGCTGGCCAGGGAGCCGCCTCTGAGAAGCTGGCTGTTTCGCCACAGCTCTCCAGCTCGGGAGCGGAGGACGTGCGTCGCTCGCCCGCGGCTGGTCTCGCGCCAGCCAGTCCAACATTCCACACCATGTATCCCGGCGCTCGTCTGCATATATTTCACGTGCTGTGTCTCTGAAACCCGCCGTATCTTGGCATTAATGCGAGATTCCTACATCTGAACGAGATTGGTCCTTTCAAGCGCTGACATAAAATTATGCTAACAAGCTGCTTGGCGTTGTATTCTGACTTGTAACTGGCCATAATTTGCGGGGACTACAGTCGCGCTTACGGCTAAAACGAATTAAATCCTATCACAATGTGACTGGGTAGTGGGTATTATATCTGGCAGCATTTCCTCGCATCAGTCCATGCCAGCTTCCCGGATAGCCGCATAATACTCGCACATATCAATGAGATTAGTTCGCGGAAAGCGAAATGTCACAGCAGCATAAACTTTGTCTTGAATCGGTCTAAATGCCGCATTTCCTCAGCACACGAGAATTTAACTTGCCGCTTCGCTTCGCAGAATTCCCATACGATTCTATTGATATCGTTGCGTGAGTAGAACTTGGAGAGTGCGTGGGCGCCTGGGTGAAGTTAGCTAGTGTATCGGACGGAATTCTCGACCATCCATTCGACACCTACACATTCGCCAACTGCGTCTGCACGATCGACGCACACGCAGGAGCGCGACTGCGTGGCTCATCAGTCGTTCTACTGTCACGGCGGGGACATTGCCGTGCCGTGCCGTGCCGTGCCGTGCCGTGCCGTGCCGTGACCCCGCGGTGGACCCGACCCACGCCCCCGGATCCGGCGCCGGCCGCGGAGACGCCGCGTCATGTGTTGGCCGATCGGCGGTGTTTATCGGTGCCGGACGGCAGTCTGACAGCGCAGTCAGTGGACCGGGACGGACACGGAGCAGACCCAGCCGGACCGGGCGCCGTGACCACAGACTGAGTCACGGCCGCAGACCTGCCGACCCAGCCACCCACCCTCGGGCACCCGGACTCAGCCAGCCACCCTCGGGCACACGGACCCAGCCAGCCACCCTCGGGCACCCGGACCCAGCCAGCCACCCTCGGGCACACGGACCCAGCCAGCCACCCTCGGGCACACGGACCCAGCGGGCCGTCTGCAGGCCTCTCCACGGCCAGTGATCACCCCAGCCGCGTCGGCGGCGGCGGTCCGATGGGTAACTACAGCTCGGCAGTGGTGACGATGGTGCCGGGTGGTGACGCTCTGCCGGACGGCACGCAGGTGTACCGTGCCCGGGTCACCACCCCGCCGGTCTGGCGGCGGAGCAGACCCGCCGCCCGAGTCCGGCCCGTCGTGTCGGCGCCGATCCCGCTGGCGCCCATAGTCGAGGACGAGGAGACGTCATCAGTGGTGACGGGCGGTGGCCGGCGGCGGCGGACGGTGAAGGCGGGCAACGATGACGACTATGACTCGCTGGAGGAGGTGCTCGGAGGCCTGGAGCGGATGCTCGGTCGGCAGCAGCTGAAGACGTTCTCTGAGGAGCGGGACAGCAGCGTGGGACGGGCTGCGGAGCTGTACGGCAGAGAGGAGACGTTCTCTGAGGAGCGGGACAGCGGCGCGGGACGGACTGCGGAGCTGTACGGGAGAGCGGAGCCGTACAGAGCGGAGAGGGACATCGCGGAGGAGCTATACGGGACGGAGCGTGGCTCCGGCAGCTGGCTCCCGTGGGAGCCTGCGGAGCCAGAGTCGAGCCGGGACAGTGCCGAGGAGTGGTCTTCCTGGGAGCGTCAGAGCGCGGACCGGCCCGCGGCGTGGGCCGGCCGGGGGACTGCTGATGAGCAGGTCCCGCGGGACGCCCTGTTCCGAGAGAGACCGGGCAGCGGACGGTGAGACGCGGCGCGGCCGGCTGTTCCTGGTACAGGGCACCGAGTCGCGCCGCCGGTACCGTGCAAACCGGCGGCTCTCGGCCGAGCAGCGGCGCCGCCTGCTCCGCGACCCTGAGGAGGAGGACGCCGACGAGGAGGACTGGGAGGACGCCGACGAGGAGGACTGGAGCGGCAGCGGCCGGCGGCGGCGCGGTGAGTCGCGAGGGGAGGCCGGTCACCTGCTGGTCCAGCACAGACGCGAGCGGAGGCAGGCGGCGTGCAGCCTGGCGCGGGACGCCGTCAAGCGGTGGTACCTGCCGTGGCTACGGGACGGCTACCTGGACAGTGGAGACGAGGAGGAGCCGCCCCTGGACGAGGAGGAGGACGACACGCGGCGGCTTAGCTACATCGCCGCACAGCGCGCCGGCGAGGAGAGCGCCGAGGCCGCCCGGCCGCTGCGCTGGCACACGCACACCGCCCGCTACGCCACGCGCGCCACGCTCGAGTTCCATAGCGATGACCTGACCGGTGATCCGGGCCCGGCGCTGACCTCCGGGTTGACCTCTGATCTGACGGAGGTGATCATGCGGCGAGGCCGGTTTCCGGAGGCGGTACGCTCGGCGGCAGGGCTGATGGACGCCGGCTCGGAGCTCTGTAAGGAGCGCTGTATCGACCACTGCCTGGAGGTGTACTGCTCCGATCTGACCCCGGCGCTGACCCCGTTCCGGGCCGCCGGCCAGCAGGACGCAGCCAGCTTCCGGCGGTCACTGTGGGTGGCGGCCGGCGCGCCGGATGGGGCCCTCGATACTGGTGAGTGCAGGTTCAGTCGCCGAGGGCTCGCTCGTGTCCTGAAGTGTTGACACTTGGGCAGGGAACAGGAGGGGTGGGTGGAAACTGGGCGCACTCAAGCCGCTGAGGGTGTGTGTGCTGTGATGTGTGGCTGTGGACACTGGGCAGGGAGCAGGAGGGGATTGGAAGTTTGGGGAAGCTTTAAGTTTTAAGCCGGTCACGGACCGTGCTTGCCGGTGTGAAGCGAGCGCTCGATGATAAAATAGGGGCGTTGATGTTGCTGTCCGTCTATTTCCGGTCTTGGCGGGAGGTGGCGTTGAGGAGAGGGGAGGGCGTGGCTCGTGGCTTAACCTAATTAGAACCAACTTCGTGACGTTCCATGAAATTAGTGTGTTGCTCTGGGTGTCAGATTAAGAAGGATTGCACTGCCATATTTAAACCCGGAGTTCGAGAGGAATATTTATCCGTTTGATACGGCCCTGTGAACCTGCGTGCCCTCTTATTGAATTAATCTCCTGAAGCTAAGCTACAATATTCATATTTTGTTCAACACATCTCATTTTCATCCGTTGGAACTTCGTCGGAACCGCTCTCTCACGACGCGACTCCAGACGTTCCTGAGGACATCGTCGGTGCCAAATGGGTAAAGCCATTACGTCAACCGTGGTGATCTCATGATGTCAGAGAGTCCGGGAGGCCTCCAGTCGCCCCTCTTCCCGCCAGGCCCGTAGCCAGGCCGGTGCACTGGGTGTTCCCTGGGTGCCCGTTCACCCTCTGGCATAAGTCGGTGCACCCCCAGAAGTTACGGGAAAGGACTTACGCAGTCGAATAAAAACAATTGAACTCACGCGCTTTTTAACCTTTTCGAAACAATCCGCAAAGCAGGACGCTTATCAGAACACTAATCTTCAGATACAATATTTTATACATGCTCAGACTTTAAGTTGGTAAATCTATGCTAATGGTAGTGCACCCTCCGGGAATTATTGTGGGCATCGTCTGGGAGCTCAGCCGGACTACGGGGCTGCAGTTCCCGCCATCCCAGCCTGCAGTTCCCGCCATCCCAGCCTGCAGTTCCCGCCATCCCAGCCTGCAGTTCCCGCCATCCCAGTCTGCAGTTCCTGCCATCCCAGTTCCTGCCAGTCCCAGCCTGCAGTTCCTGCATCCCAGCCTGCAGTTCCCGCCATCCCAGCCTGCAGTTCCCGCCATCCCACCCGCCATCCCAGCCTGCAGTTCCGCCTAATCCCAATCTGCAGTTCCGCATCTCCAACTGCATTTCCCTGCCAATCCCAGCCTGCCAGTTCCGCTCATCCCAGCCTGCAGTTCCCCGCCATCCAGCCTGCAGTTCCGCTCATCCCAGTCCTGCAGTTCCTGCATCCCCAAGCCTGCAGTTCGCTGCCATCCCAGCCTGTCGTTCGCCATCCAGCCTGCCGTTCCCAAGCCATCCCAGCCTGCAGTTCCTGCCATCTCAGCCTGCAGTCACCGCCATCCAGCTCTGCAGTTTCCCAGCCATCCCAGCCTGCATTCCCGCCATCCCAGCCTGCATATCCCGGCAATCCCAAGCGGGCACCTGCCGAAGCTGCTGGCCGGCGGGTGTCTGGCGGCAGCCTGTCGCAGCTGTCGGCAGCTGTCGGGGCCCTGATGACCTATCACGGAGGGCAGGCCGGAGAACCGGAGACTGGCGTGGCTGTGACTCTGCCGAGACCCGGTGATGACGTGTCGGTCGGAGGAATCTGACGCCCAGCAGATGACCTGCCGCCGGGGCGGACCGGCCGGCCGACCCGGTCGCTCGAGGCTCGATGGATGGCTGATCTGCTAACCCCGCGGGGGGGGGGGGTAGCTGATCCGTCCGCTCGAGTCTCTATAGATGGCTGATCTGGTGGTGACAGACAGCCGGAGATGACAGCCACCGACCACCTGTCTCAGCTGTCGGACGGCGGCTGTCGAGCGCGCCTGTCGATCGCTGGTTGACTGGTCATCTATAACTGGCGGAGATCCATCAGTGGTGACGTGCGGCGCGCACCGTCAGACGCAGTACAGCCGTGCCTGGCGTTGGCTCGTGCTGCCCGACGTGGTGACAGTCCTGGCGGCGTGCGCTGGCCGCCCTCCCCCGATTGGCGCCTGCTCAGGGTCTGCCATATATCGGTAGGGACGGGGTTTGAGACTACACAGCCACATGCTCCGCTTGCTCTGGGTTCCACAGTCATTTTATGACCGAGGGAATTTTCGAGATAGTTTTAATGTAGTGGGTTATAACTTATATGGGCCCCGGACTGCGTTAAGGTCTGGCGGCCACGGGCAGGGTTTCATGTGGTGGGTTATATGGGCCTCGGAATGCGTTGAGGTCTGGTCACGGGTCAGGGTTTTCTGAGCCAGACCGACGATGTGGTAGGTAGAGCGGATACCAAGCGCTGACTGCGGGGTGCCGTGGCAGATTCCACAGACCTCCAGTTTGTGCTGTGCTTTGCGGGCTATACAAACCGGCATATGTGTTTTTTCCGGGTAATATTGTCTTTAATTAATATCGTAATCAACCGAAATGTGAGTTACGTGATAACTTAGCTTGCTAGGCCATTGTTGTTGCTTTTAAAAGTTTATTTCGGCTTTCTGAGATACATTTGTAAACCTTCACCACGAATATGTTAGCTTTATTTGACGGTTGACTCGTTTTGTGTGTTTCTGTGAACATTATATCCTGGCATTACTCTGTGGGTGGCGCTGGCTCTCAAATCCACGTTTGTGTGGATTGGCAGCTGTTAAAAGTTGAAAAAGTTTGAAGGTTGGAAACATCTCTCGCCCTGAACTAAACAGCGGAGCTATCCCAACAGTTGCCACCTACTGCCGGCCGGGCCGGCGGCCCTCCGTCGTCTGCCGTCTGCCGTCGCTGGGGCTATCCCAACAGTTGCCACCTATGCGGCCGGGCCGGCGGCCTCCGTCGTCTGCCGTCTGCCGTCGGCATCCCACGTTGCCACCTTACTGCCCGGCCGGCCGGCGGCCCTCCGTCGTCCGTCGCTCTGCCCGTCGTTGGGCTATCCAACATTGCCACCTATGCCGGGCCGGGCCGGCGCCCTCCGTGTCTGTCGTCTGCCGTCGCTGGGCTTCCCAAACAGTTGCCACCTACTGCCGGCCGGAGGCCGGGGCCTCCGTCGGTCTGGCGTCTGCCGTCGCTGGGCTATCCCAACAGTTGCCACCTACTGCCGGGCCGCCGGCGGCCTCCGGTCGTCCTGCCGTCTGCCGTCGCTGGGCTATCCCCAACAGTTGCACCCTACTGCCGGCCGGCCGGCGGCCTCCGTCGTCTAGTCGTCTGGCCAGTCCGCTGGGCGTATCCCAACAGTGCCACCTACTGCCGCCGGGCCGCGGCCCGTCGCTGCCGGTCTGCCGTCGCTGGGCTATCCCAACAGTTGCCACCTACTGGCCGGCCGGCCGGCGCCCTCCGTCGTCGCCGTCTGCCGTCGCTGGGGCTATCCCAACAGTTGCCACCTACTGCCGGCCGGGCGGCGCCCTCCGTCGTCTGCCGTCTGCCGTCGACTGGGTATCCAACAGTTGCCACCTACTGCCGGCCGGCCGGCGCCCTCCCTCGCGTCGTCTCCCGTCGCTGGGGAGGGGCTACCGGTCTGTAAATAATCGAGAGCTGAGCTGGAAATAAATTGGCCGATAGATTTAGATGGGCGGCTGCCGACAGACCAGGCCGCAGTTTATTGACTCGGTTCAGCGAAAGGCCGCCAGCCTTTTTCTCTGCGATGACGTCATTAAACGCATGGGCTGCGGAAAGAGCCGACCGACTGTTTATTTATGATTTAAAGTGCGTCTGGATGAGAAGGTCGATCATGTGGCCAATGGCAGGGCTGCAGAAGCGGACAAAGCAAATGATTCTTCTTCGATACAAAAGACAACATTTGATCCGAGTATATCGTGCCTAAGGATGTGCTAATGAGATACATAGTTAGGTAGACGTAGCCTCTAGTGCAGAATGAAGTTTCTCGACGGTGCACTGCATTATGCAGTGTTCGTGGTAAAACTCTGTAAGAAAAGCAGAACTTCTTAACGAATAGAAGCCAGATTGCCGTTTTATTGGCCATTTTCCGTTGTGAGTGCGTCTGGTTCGGCACTCTGATGCTTACTACCACGATGCGTCTGCCAATCACATCGGCTTTCAGTGGGCCCGCCCGTCTCGGCACATCTTTCAATGCTCCTCGTCAGTCCCGCATCAGCAGTCACGACGTTCGAACAGAAGCGCGGCCATCTCGCCCCCTCCCCCCGGCGGTGGGGGATCCTCCTGTCGGCCGTCTGCTGCTGACGGCTGCTCTAATTAGCCGCGAATGAAGTCCGCGTCCGTCAGCGTCCGCCTGACATCCTGCGCCGGAGCCGGAGCCGGGCCGGGCCGGGCCGGGTCGGTCTATAGCAGTGGCTCTCAGCAGCATGGTTATGGTTATCCATTGGGTGTATAGGAGCAGGGGAGGGGCAATTTTTTTCTCGC
This sequence comes from Semibalanus balanoides, assembly GCA_014673585.1. Classification (NCBI taxonomy): domain Eukaryota; kingdom Metazoa; phylum Arthropoda; class Thecostraca; order Balanomorpha; family Balanidae; genus Semibalanus; species Semibalanus balanoides. The sequence continues at coordinate 148,466 of VOPJ01011773.1, read as the reverse complement.
TAAAATGGTTGTTTTGCTTAATGAGACAAAACATGAGATGGCAAAATGTTCCCCAAGACGAGAAGAGCGGAAATCTGCAATGAAATCTTACGTGGGGGATTTGGTCGCTCTCAGGGCGATATTAAGATTTGTCGCATGGCCCCTTTGTTTTATGACGTTGCTGCGTTCTTGGTTTACCCCTTTTGATAACTGAAATGACTCGTACCCTCTCCTCCTCCCCCCATACTGAGCAGGCCATAGCCCTTGTCTTCAAACTATGCGGTACAGCATAACTTCAGACGTTTACTACTAGTGCCATCTAGGGGTACAAATATAAGTTAATATGTGTGCTTTTGCTCTTGGCCTAAGACGGTTCTCGGTATCAATAGGATATATGTTACCACTTTTGGCCATCAGAATGAGAAATTACTCTAAACCCCGACTGAGATTTGAGGTAGTTATTATACACATTGTGCTACATTCTGCAAAGAAGGTGCTGTACAAATCCCTCCGACACGTCAGCTCTACCGTAAAGGCGGCTAAGCATCATTTGACATTTGTTGGCTTCGGCGATAATATGATACCAGTGATCTGCGTCAGAGAAACAGAAACTTGCGTAGATGGGTGTGCATTGTCCGCCATCATAAAACCAATCAGCCATAATTTACAACTTGCTGCTCAGTCGCCAATTCCCCCGCTCGAAGGCTCCGCTACCCAATGGGGCAATTACCCCCTATCTGAGAGCCGCTGTCTGCCGACGCCTACTGTCTGCAGCCTACCGACGGCTTAGTCCCGCACGTCAAACGACGGGAGTGTCATTAACCGGAACAGTGTTCGCTGGTTCAGTCTAGACCGTCTATGGGCTGCTGGTAGATAAACCTGGTTCTTGGAACGCTGGGTACGAAGTTGCCCTCTAGATGCTCAAGTCTGTTGGCTGCCCGCTATCGGATGGAGACGCCCTCTGTATCCCCAGCCTGCACGCCGGCCGCCGAATCCGCAAGCAGCAGCAGCCAACACAGAGACCCACTAGTTTTGTTGGCGGTGAACCGCAGTAGAGCTGTCAGTGGCGGTCCAGACCCGCCGCCTGCACCCCCGCCCCCGCTCCCGCCCCCGCAGCGGCTCGTCCTGTCATGCTGGGCCATTCATTCGTCATCGAGGTCGTGGACAGTGCTGCTCGCCGCCCACCTCAGTGAACAGTCCGATAAATGTTTGCCAGCCGGTGCCTGTCGACTGATGTATCGGAAGCGGCTGCGAATCTCAGTCTCGTGCGGCCGATTCATAGCCGAGCTGCTCGCAGGCTGTTATGTGCAGTGTTGGTGGCCGATTTGTTTGTTTCCCCATATGCAATATGCATCGAGTGATTTTCTCCGCTTGTCTAATTGCCAGTGGCGATGTCAGGCGTGTGTGACGTGTGTTGTTGAGACTCACCTGTTGGTCTTGTGAACATTGCCGGTGCCAAGTGTGTTGACCTTTGTCCGTGCTGCGGCGACTGGACTGTTGCGTGCCGCCGGCGTCTGACAGTGGCCACTCCCTGCCGTCTGACAGTGGCCCCTCCCTGCCGTCTGACAGTGGCCCTCCCTGCCGTCTCTTGACAGTGGCCCCTCCCTGCGTCATGACATGTAGGCCCCTCCTGCCGTCTGACCAGTCCTGGAACCAGCTCTGCCGTCTGAACAGTGCCTCACCTGCCGGCTGACAGTTGGCCCCTTCCCTGCCGTCTGACAGTAGGCCACTCTGCCGTCTTACAGTGGCCGCCTCCCTGCCGTCTGAACAGTGGCCCCTCCCTTGCCGTTCTGGACAGTTGGCCACTCCCTTGCCGTCTTACAGTGGCCCCTCCCTTGCCGTCTGACAGTGGCCCTCTCCTGCGTCCACTTACAGTGGCCCCCCCTGTGCACCGTCTGGACAGTGACCCCTTACCCTGGCCGGTCTTACCAGTGGCCCCTCCCTGACACAGAAATCTGGACAGAAAAGCCACCTCAAAACCTGCCGGTTCTGACTGGCCCCTTTGCCGTCTGACAAGTGCCCACAAATCCCCTGCCGTCTTTACAGATGGCCCCTTCCCTCGCGTCTTGACAGTGGCCCTTCCCTGCCGTCTGACAGCTGCCCCTCAACTGGCCGTACCATTTGTTTTGTAAATTAACATTTAACTCCTACTATTTTTTTCAGTGATATCATACAACGGCACTCGATGATTCTCCTATCGCCATAGTATAGCTTCTCAATCCAGTCCGACTCCCGTTTAACCAAGTATCTTTTTACTACTTTCTTTTACAGTGGCCCCTCCCTGCCGTCTTGGCAGTGGCCCACTCCCTGCCGTCTGGACAGTGGCCACTCCGCCGTCTACAGTGGCCCCCCTGCCGTCTGAACAGCTGACCCCTCCCATGCCGTCTGACAGCTGACCCCTCCCTGCGTCTGACAGTGCCCCTCCAACTGCCGTCTGACGTGGCCCCTCCCTGCCGTCTGACAGTGTGGCCCCTTCCCTCCGTCTTGACAGTGGCCCCTCCCTGCCGTTCTGACAGTGCCCCCCTCCTGCCCGTCTGGACAGTGGCACTCCCTGCCGTCTGACAGTGGCCCTCCCTGCCGTCTTACAGTGGCCCCTCCCTGCCGTCTTGACAAGTGGCCCCTCCCCTGCCGTCTGGACATGCCCCTCCCTGCCGCTTCTTTACAGTGGTCCTCCCCTGCCGTCTGCACAGAAGCCCCTCCCTGCCGTCTGACAGTGGCCACTCCCTGCACGTCTACAGTGACCCCTCCCTGCGTCTGACAGTGGCCCTCCCTGCCGTTCTGACAGTGGCCCCTCCCTGCCGTCTGACAGTGGCCCCTCCCTGCCGTCTGAAAACAGTGGCCCCTCCCTGCCGTCTTAACCGTGGCCCCTTCCCCTGCCGTCTGACAGAAGGCCCTCCTTGCCGTCTTGACAGTGGCCACTCCCTGCCGTCTGACAGTTGCCCCTCCTGCGTCTGACAGTGACCCCTCCCTGCCGTTCTTACAGTTGGCCCCTCCCTGGCGTCTGACAGGAAGCCCCCTCCCTGCCGGTCATGACAGTGGCCCCCCTGCCGTCTGACAGTGCCCCTCCCTGCCCGTTCTGACAGTAGACCCCTCCCTGCCGTCTGACAGTGACCCCTCCCTGCCGTCTTACAGTGACCCCTCCCTCTGCCGTCTGGGACAGTTGGCCACTCCTGGCCGTCTACAGCTGGCCCCTCCCTGCCGTCTGACAGAAAGGCCCCTTCCTAGCCGTCTGAACAAGTGGCCCTCCCTGCCGTCTGTACCAGTGGCCCCTCCCTGCCGTCTGACAGTGACCCCTCCCTGCCGTCTGTCAGTTGACCCCCTCCCTGCCGTCTTACAGTGGCCCCTCCCTGCCGTCTGACCAGAAAGCCCCTTCCCTGCCGTCTGACAGTGGCCCCTCCCTGCCGTCTGACAGTGGCCCCTCCCTGCCGTCTGACAGTGGCCACTCGCTGCCGTCGGCGTCTGACAGTGGCCACTCACTCCTGAGTCGCCGGGTGCCCGTTTCTGCACGTGAGGCTGAGCCGTCCGTCTGACCGGCGGTTCTGACCCGTTACAGCGCTGCAGGCGATGGACCAGTCGCGGCTGGTGGAGGCCTGCCTGCTGATGCAGTCCAGTCACCAGGTGCTGCGGCAGCGCGGCGCCGGTCTCCGGTCCCAGGTGGCCGGGCTGAGCGGCGCCGGAGACGCCCTCGAGACGCAGGCCACACAGATGAGGGCCAAATTGAAGGCCAGCGAGGCAGAGGTGGCGCTCACCAAGGAGGCGTTAGCAGGTGAGAGGAAAGGAAGGTTGCTGAAAGGCTGGAAAAAATAAGACAGCTGGTCTGGAAGATAAAGTCATTACATGGCGGCAATGTGTTAATTTTGGCACGTGATCATCCGTTTTTATTGAAGACAACATTAGGACGTTTAAACGTCCTTCAGCCTAGTTATGGGGACAAACCGCATGGCTAGGCCGAAACACACGCTGAACCGTCCGAAAGCTTTATTAAAGGAAATAGTTCACCTTGGATTGTTTTTCTCTATTGATTATATTTTGAAATGCAGCTTCTTTTCATATTGTCAAAAATAGCCATACATCGCGCCTATTCAGGACAGAAGGACCTACATTATTATTTTTATCAAAAATATATACGTTCTCTCTGCAACGTCAAACGAAAGAATCGAGTGGCTCAGCCAATCAGATTCGAAAGTAGTCGCGTAAGATTACTGTCTAGCCTCTGCTCAGGTATATCTAAGGCCCACATTCTTGACATTCCTTATTTATGGCCCACATTCCTTAGACTAAAAGTCAAATATATTCGGCTGGAGAGCATTTTCAGCCCAGAAAACTTGCAGTTAGGGTTTTTTCAACACGGGCTACAAAACTGCTATCTCAGTTCAAAACCCACAATGAAGGTGAACTATTTCCTTTAAGTAAAATCGAAGGAACTTGTTGAATTTGTATGTTAACAAAGACAAAGGAGTGAACAGCTGAAAGCGGAAGTGGTCAATATGGCCTTGGCGAAACTAGATGGTAATGCTGGGGGAGAATAATGCAGTTGGTTGATGACAGTACGGGCTGCCGGCCGGACTGAGGGGCTGTACTGTCTGGCCGTCTGGTGACACGGGCCGGCCCGACCCTCTCCTGTGCTGCCCGACATGACGTCACAACTAACACCAACGCCTCTGTGTGTGTACGGACGCCTCTGTGTGTGTGTGTATGTCTGCTGCAGCGCTCAAGGCCGACCGGAAACGGTTGAAGGCGGAGAAGTTTGACCTGCTGAACCAGATGAAGCAGCTGTACCAGACCCTGGAGGACAAGGAGCGTGAACTGAGGGACTTTATCCGCAACTATGAAATGGTGAGGTTCAGGGCGGCTGAGGCGGAGCTGTGAAACTTTTGTTGCGATATGACACATTGTTTCTTGTTTGCTCGCTATAGTTAGTTCATTTTACTTACAGTCGATCACTGTGGAGAAGTGTCCAAAGCTCTAAATTTTATATCGGGTGGCAATTTACATAAATGCAATAATTTGATTATTGTATCCGATGTAACGAGCATCACAGCGACTTGGCTGCCGTGTATATGAAGCGGCTGGTTTGTTGATTGCTTGTTGTATATGACACGGCAAGGCAGATCAGCTGTACCTTATACTGCTTACGAGCAGCCATAATGTATCGGACAATGAACAAACGTCGACCTTTTACTATTCCTGGTGTATGCTGACAGCAACGAATATGATCTGGCATACGTATCACTCATATGATCTGAATTACGTATCACTCATTGCCTCACATCCGGTCATATCAATGTTCCGAGGAATTGTGGATAGAAAGCTTTGTAGATGGCTGGCCGACAGCTGGTAGGCGTGAGACGGTGGGTGCGGTGCCCCTTTACCGTCACCATCTGCGTTCCTTTCTCCGGGATTTGCATGAGCGCACCCACCGCTCCTCTGGCTTTCCCCGTCCCACTGTCCCTGGCCGATCAGAACACGCGCCACGGACCACCGCAGGGCTTCACCACAGCTGGTCTGCGTGCCGGGCTGCGTTTCGGCACGCCAGATCAATCGGCGAGGCGGAAGACACGTCCGTTTTCGCTTCCTAAACCGTCACGCAGCCATGGTGGCTTCGTCGCGCGGAAGTGCGTGACTAGAACTGCTAAGCGCTTGAGCGCGATCCACTCAGCTGTCGATCCTGGCGCTGCTGCCGATGTTTGTTGACAGTGCTGACGATAGTTGACGTCCTGTCGATGCCGTTGCTGGCGATGCTGTTGACAATGCTGACTTGTGACTGACAAGCTCGCTCGCTCCACAGCGGATTAAGGAGAACGACGAGTCGCTGCGGTCGCTGGCAGCCGAGCGGGACGAGACGGAGCGGGAGAAGTGGAACATCCTGAAACACGCCCGCGATGAGACGGAGCGCTCCGTCGGCCTGTCGGCGGAGCTCAGTAACAAGGACGGCCAGCTGAAGCACATCACTGAGGAGCTGACCGGCGTAAGTGCGGCTTAGTAGGAGTAAACGGCGCTTGGTGACGGGATCGCTGTGCGTTGGCTTACAACACATTTGCGACGTCTCTTCTCTCTCTCTATTGTTTTTTAACTACGATTAACTGATTTTTAGCTAGCATGCGGGTTTAAATTGAGTTAAAATATACAATCTGAGCAGGCAATAGAAACACCTGTTACAGTTATGCTGCTGCTTCGTTTCATGTATATTTCGTAATTTTCCTTTCTTATCTATTTTGCAGTTGTAATGTTTATATTCTCTGCCGGATCGCAATCTATTAACGACTGACTTGATTTCGTAGCCGACTATTATCGGCGGCAGCTGTGATTCTGACTCTCTATCCCTCTCTCTCTCTGTCCCACCAGCTACGGAAACAGCTGTCCCAGCTGGGCTACTACTCGGACCACGACTCGACCAAGCCGGACCGGCCGGCCTCGAGTCGGACCGGCGCCTCCCAGCCGCCTGCCGCCGCCACTCCCTCCCTCTCTCCGGCGGCGGCGGCGCCGGCGCTCTCTCCGGCCGCGCTGGGCACCCCGAACGGGCGCGGATCGAGCGCGGACTCTGGCGTGCGGGTCAGCTCTGACCGCGAGTCGGTGGTGGCCGGCGGCACGTCGGGCAACCTGAGCGACTCGACGACGTCCGGCGAGGGTACGACTGGGTACTGTGTCACCGGCTGTGGTGCGTGCCAGCTGAGTTTTACTCCCGCCTTCTCTGTAATCTGTCTGTCGCTCGGTTGTGGTCTGTGCGCTTGGTCCGGCGGGGCAGGTTTGAACTTCAAGTTCTTGGTCCGGCGGGGAGTTTGAACTTTGTGATCTGGGCCGTGTGAGTTGATGGGGGATTGTGGGGAATGAAACAGCGGGTTTGTGTTTAAACGTAATTCAATATGATTCATGACCGTGATACAAATGCGACCATTTCTGTGTCGTTTGTTCTTGGTTTCACTTTGTGGTTTGATGGGGTTATTTTGTATTGTCATGTCATTTGTAAGGATATTGACCGTTATCTTGAATTTGAATTTGAATTCAAGTATGCAAATGATCGCTCAACTAAATAATTTATTCTGAAATTGTATCATGTTGTTGATATGCCCTTTTTAGCTTGTAAGACCGGACCAAGCGCACAAGCTGCTTTCTTTTATGTTACTGTCAATAACATGTTGCTCACACTTGCTATGTTTATGTGTTTTATACTCTAATATTAATTTTAATCTTACTTTCTTTGCAGACACTTACTGAAATATTGGTTCTCTCATCCTACTATCCTTTAAAATCCTGCTTTGATTCGCTATTATTTATAGTTATTCCTTTAGCAAGTATGTAAATATCAAGGTATTTTGGTTATGACGCGTTTCTTTTAATAACATTTTACCGCTGCCACCATGGCTAGAGGGTAAGTGATATGACAGAGATCGTATTATTGAAAGGGATGGTCGGTTGTTTTCTTGCTTCTTTGATTCAATTCAGTCTGAGTTTTAATCGCATTCTGGACATAATTGATCAAAGGAAATTAAATTACACGGTTTCGGCATTCGGAATCGCTACGCATGAGTTTCAGTAATCACGAGAGGACTGAAGATTGTGCTCGCTCTCTTGCTGTTGGGAACGTTTGTGTTGTCTCAAAGATTTACGTACTGAACTGCTGCTAGAATCCATTGTCATGCTGACAATAAGCCCTTCGTATTTTCGTTATCGGAAACATGAGACTGTTAAGTAAGTGTTAGCTTCTTGTTATTTCGCCGCACACCAGTAACACTGCCTCAAATGACGCAAAGTCCTTGAGTCCATCACTGCTAAATTTAGAGCGTTCAATCCAGCAGCCCCGCGTCCCGCCCCACGTATATGGCCGTGCCGTGCTGTATCACCGCTGCAGGCCTCCTCCCGACTGGCTGAGTCCGGACTCCCGAGTGGGTGAGTCCGGCGGCCGCCTGTCTACCGGCCGGCGCAGCACACAGTCCGCTTAAGCCTGCCCCCCCTGCGTCTGTCCCCCTCTCCTGCAGCGGGCGCGCCGGCCGCCGGCGGCGGGGGCGGCGGCGGCGACGCGGCGCCCACCGACTATGACTCGATATCCATGGTGTCGTCGGTGACCGCCTGCAGCCCCTACTACTACTACAACACCTGTACGTGTCTTACTCACACACACCGTACTACTCTCACACCGGTCATAGGCCCGGCCCGGCCCGCTGGCTTGACTCACTCGGCTCGTCAGCACGGCTCCAGAGGCGGCCACGCCTCCGCGGGCGGCGGAGATGTAAAACAGTCGAACAAACCATGCCACACAAGTATAGTTTATCAAACAGATCACTGGGAGGTAACGTTAAACACAGAATCGAAACTCACTCAGAGACATGCGGTCCTCCGAAGTTTGTTCGATTCTTCTAAGCACTGTTTTCGTGGCTGACTTCAATAGTTTGCCAGCAACTTTAAGATTCCCAAAGTTGCGGTGTAACTTGTGTGGCTAGGTTTCTACGATTCATTACCTCCGCCAGTCCCTGACTGGGTAGTTGTTTTCGCATGACTCGACCAGCAGTCTCACGCTTCCATTCGACGATGTTCTCTTCGGTCGCCCGATGCAGTGTGCAGTGCAGTGCATCAGCAATGCTTACCTCGCAGTAGCGGACGCCGCTTAGTCGTTTGATCGCGTCGTGCTGTGCGGAGATAGTGCACTTCTGCAGCCTGCTGCTTCTACCGCTCTGAGTGATACAGTTCCAGCTTATTACGAATAGAAGTGTCTGTCGTAGCCCGCTCCCTGGCTGTGGTCATCGTAGGTCCTATGCCTCGCTTTTTACGTCTAATATCACCCTGAACTGCTGTCGGAAGCGTCGAAAATCACTGGAATTCGTCCATGGTGCGGTGACGCCGCAGCTAGCACGAACCCAGTAGTTTCAGGGTGCATGGCCATTCGTCCAGCCGTTTATAATGTGTATCCCCCTCGCTTTCCTCTAATATCCCCTAATGTCTGTAACTGCATCTCCTCGCCATTTGTGGTTGTTAATATTCCCTTGCGCTTATAACTGACTTTGAATGGATTGGCGTGCCGTTTTTGCATGTTCTCGTGCAGTGAGCTGCCAGCTATGTCGTTTCTGCCTCTCACTGAGCTCTATATTGTTTGTGTGTCGATTACCCGTCTCTCTTTCACGTTGTTTTCGCTTCAGCGCCTGTGAACAGTTGCCACAAACCACACACGCCTTACGGTGTGGTGGTGTTGGGTTTCCATTTGTGGCTGCCAGCTATATTTGCCGTATGTGGTTAGCTAGCTTTTTATTGATAACCTCACCATGTGATTTAATAAGATTCGTATTGCAGCTTCATGCCATTATTTTGTCGTGACAACAGTATGGGACGTTTGCTCGGCTCGAACCTGATAGACGATCGTAAATGCTTCTGATGTTTTACAACCCAGCTTTGGAAGCGATCGCTACCACTGGTGTTGAGTATCAGACAGCGCGCTGTTCCGGCCGGTCCCCCGTCTGCTCCGGCCTTTAGTAAACCCTGGCTCTTGTCCCTGTGTGTGGCCCCGACAGCGGTGGATAGACTGGTCTGGCTATCCTGACCTCTGACCGCTGACCTCTGAACCTTGACTCTAAACCTCTGACTTGACCTCTGACCTCTGACCTTTGACCTCTGACTTATTGACCATTGACATCTGAACCTCTGACCACTTGACCTCTGACTCTAACCTCTAACCTCTGAACCTCGACTCTACCTCTAACCTCTAACTTCTAACCTGCTGACTATTGACCATTTTGACCTCTGACCTCTACCACTTGACTCTGACATCTGACATCTGACCTCTGCCTCTGACCTCTTGACCTCTGACCTCTAAGCCTCTAACTTCTAACCTCTGACCCCTGACCTCTGACCTTGACCTCTGACCTCTGACTCTGACCTCTGACCCTGATCCCTGACCGCTGGAACCTCTGACTCTACCTCTGACCTCTTGACCTCTGAACTCTACCTCTGACCTCTGACCTCTGACCACTTGACCACTGACCACTGACCACTGACCACAGAAAAAAATGACCAATACCACTGACACTGGACCACTGACCACTGACCACTGACCAACCGACCACGACCAACCGACCACCGACCACCGACCACCGACACCGACACGACACGAACCACCGACCACGACCACACCCACCGACCACCGACACCACCACGACCACGACCAACCGACCACGACCACGACCACCGGACCACTGACCACTGACAACTGACCACTGACCATGACCACTGACCACTGACCACTGACCACTGACCACTGACCACTGACCACTGACCACTGACCACTGGGACCACGACATGACACTGACCACTGACCACTGACCACTGACACGACACTGACCACTGACCACTGACCACTGACCACTACCACTTGACACTGCCCACTGACCCACTGACCACTGACACTGACCACGTGACCACTGACCAATTGACCACTGACCACTGACCACTGACCACTGACCACTGACACTACCCACTACCCACTGACCACTGACCACTGACACTGACCACTGACCACTGACCACTGACCACTGACCACTGACACTGACACTGACCACTGACCACTGACCACTGGACCACTGACCACTGACATGACCACTGACCACTGACCTCTGACCCCTGACCTCTTGACTCTGACCTCTGACCTCTAACCCCTGACCTCTGTCCCCGACCTATTACCTCTGTCCCCTGACCTCTGACCTCTGACCGCATGACCTCTTCCCCTGAACCTCTGGACTTCTAACATCTAAACCCTCTAAACTCTGACCTCTTAATCTACCTCTGACCACTGACCAGCTGACCACTGACCTCTGACCTCTGACCTCTACCTCTACTTCTAACCCCTGACCTCTGACCGCTGAAATCTGACCTCTGACACTCTGACCTCTGACCATTGACATTGCACCATTGCCATTGACATTGACCAGTTGACCATTGACCATTGACATTGACCATTGACCATTGACCATTTGACCTCTGACCTCTGACTCTGACTTGACCTCTGACCGCTGAACTCTGACTCTGACATCTGACATCTGACCTCTGACCTCTGACCTCTGACATCTGACTCCTGACCGCTGACCTCTGACCGCTGACCTCTGACGGTGTGTGTGCCTCCGGCAGCGGTGGACGGTCAGCGCTGCTCGCCGACCATGTCTCCGCTGACGCTGTCGCACGCGGTCGATCTCAGTGCCATCTCCAAGTCAGCTGAGCAGCTGGACAGCCTGGACCAGCTGGACCGCAAGCTGCGGCCCAAACAGGCTGCCAAGCAGGGCACCTGGGGCAGCATCTCCCGCGTCTTCTCCCGCCAGAAGCAGCGGAAACAGCTTCACATGGGCGCGCATACGAGTGAGTGCCGCGCGCTGCGGGTGGCCGGCCGCCCGGGACGGCGCCACTGGTGGCTGATGTTCGGTGCTTGTGTTGCCAGTGTGTGGGAGCGTGGGGGGGGGGGGGGGGGGGGTCTGGGGGAGCTGCCGGGGCCAGACATGCCTCTTAACGTCACATGACGTCACCCGTCGGCAGAGAGTCCGGGGCCGCGGCTGTTACGGCTCCCGCTGCTGACAGATGGTTTCTCGTTTTGGCAAGAATTGCCCAGGCCAAGCCCGCCGGCAGAAGCCACATAGCATTAATCAGCTTCTAACCAGCGCGCGCGCCGTTAGCTTCGTTCATGGTGTCGTCCCCGTCGTATCCCGTATTCCCGTATCCCGTATCCCGTATCCCGTATGCCCGTATCCTCGTAATCCAGTAATCCCGTGGTCCCGTATCCCGTGTCCGTATACCCGTGTCCCGTATCCCTTGTCCCGTATCCGTGTCCCGAATCCCGTGTCCCGTATCCCGTATCCCGTGTCCCGTATTCCCGTACCCGTCTCCCGATCCCGTATCCCGTATCCCGTATCCCGTATCCCGTATCCCGTATCCCGTATCCCGACCGTGTCCCCCGTGTCCCGTATTCCGTATTCCGTATCGTATCCCGTATCCCGCCGACCCCGCCCGACCAGGCATCATCACACTGTGTTATTTCGCTGACTAACCCAGGTAGCAGTCCGTCCGCCGCCGTCCCGTCGCTGCCGTGACCCGCCTCACTCGATTAACGTGTCCTCCTGGCTCCTGGTGCTCCGCTCCTGGTGCTCCGCCCCTGGTGCTCCTCCCCTGGTGCTCCGCCCCGGCCCGTAACCCGTGTCTAGCCGTCCGTGTGGCCCGCATGCTGTCCCTGTCGGCGGCCCGGCTCGCGCACACCACTAACGGGGCGGCGGCCGCGCGGCAGACGACGATCAGCAGTGGTCGCCGCACTCTTCCCTCTGCTCCTCTCCGCTGACGGACGAGTCGTACGCCGAGAAGCTGCGGCTGCTGGAGGAGGCGCAGCAGCTGCCCATGGAGAGGTGGAAGGCCTCCATGGTGCTCGCCTGGCTCCAGGTCACACTCGGCATGCCGCAGTACGGCCCCGCCTGCGCCGAAAACGTCCGCTCAGGAAAGGTACGTCGTGGGCAAAGGTACCTGAGGAGAAAGTTTGGGAAATTTGCCACAGGACTATAGGAAATGTTGAATTTGTACTATGAATTTGAGCAAACAGAAGGTTCTTGATTCTTGAAAGGGTTAGAACAGTGATTCTTAAATAGGGGTTTATTACCACACTTTGTGTAATAGAGTGTTCGGGAAGTAAGGGCGATTAAACAGCTAAGTGTGAGATCATAGCGGATCGTTAGATGCCGACTCACAAGGCACATATGTTTATACTAGTCTCTGTTTCGCCGTCACTACATTATCTCCAGCGGCATCACAACCAATTAATGCTAAACGATGATCAGCTATCTGTTGCGGTTAACGGTGTACGTGTTGTTATACGCTGGTAATCAGTAATCACTGCTATAGAATAAGATAATAAGAGGGGCAGCATGCATAACATGTTTTGTCGCTAGAGGGCACTAGTAGTAAACGCCTGACGTTATGCTGTACCGCATATCGAGTCATTCTGATCATCATATGGTGAATGGTGATAACCATATCATTGTCCCTTGATGCTGGGAACGACTGGTTTGAAGGATCGTAGATATTTCCATCTAACGGCTTTGGAGAAAACGCATTAGGTGTGCTGTTTTTATAGTATGAGCTTAGTTTTTGTTTGTCGTGTAGCGAATTTCGATACATTCATCTCTGGCGGTCTGATAAGCATGACGTTGTTTGGTGCCATATGTAGCCTCTGTGTTTAGCCACCTGGTGCTGTATGGCCGCGTGATGAGTGACTAGTACTAGCAGAAATTGTCCTTGTTATGAGACGCTGTTTTCGCCTAGATAACGAGTTGTTGCCCTCTTCGAGTTATATCAGCGTTTATGAATAAAAAGTTCCGTCCGTTGTCCTGCTTGCGACGCATGCATTCAACAAATCGATCGTCGGAACGTCACCGGTCGGTGCAAAAGCATGACCGTCGTGCCTCATCAGGTCAGCTACCTGGCATTAGGTCAGCTACCTGCCACCAGCTACCTGCTATTAGGTCAGCTACCTGCACTACGCGAAACGTCCGTTCTGCCCGTCCCTACACCGAAGTCTGACTGTTAGTTGCTGCTGCCGCCGCCAGGTGATGCTGGAGCTGACGGATGTCGACCTGGAGCGGTGTCTGGGCATCCAGCAGCCGATGCACAAGAAGAAGCTGCGTCTGGCGATCGAGGAGCTGCGCCAGCCGCACCTCTGCAAGTACCCGTACATCTCGCAGCTGAACCACGGCTGGGTGGCTGCCGAGTGGCTGCCAGACATCGGTCTGGCGCAGTACGCCGAGCTGTTCAGCGCGCACCTCATGGACGGACGCATGCTGGCCCACCTCACTAAGAAGGACATGGAGCGCTACCTCAACGTTACCAGGAAGTTCCACCAGGTCAGTGTGGGGAGCGGAGGGGGCTTGTGGTGCGAGTGAGTGTGCTGTGTGGTGTGGTTCAGGGCTCACTGGCTACTATTAGCGGTAAAATGATGTTTTATGTTATTGCGTTATTTGGGTGCATTGCATGTAACCTTACTGACAGGGTTTTTAGTGAGGATATCGCCCGGCGTCCCAGAGTTGACGTGTGACCGCCCGCAGCACTGATGCGGCAGTCCTATAACTAACAGTTGCGTGTTGTGCCGCCAGGTGTCGATGATGCACGGTATCCAGCTGCTGCGGCTGCTACAGTTTGACCGACAGATCATCTGCGAGCGCCGACAGCGGAGCGAGCTGTAAATAACAGTTGCGTGTTGTGCCGCCAGGTGTCGATGATGCACGGCATCCAGCTGCTGCGGCTGCTACAGTTTGACCGACAGATCATCTGCGAGCGCCGACAGCGGAGCGAGTTGACTGGCAACGATGTGCTGGTCTGGACCAACGCGCGCTTCGTGCACTGGGCCCGCTCCATCGACCTCGGCGAGTACGCCGACAACCTGAAGGGTGAGAGCCAGCGGGTGAGGTGTGTGGGGGAGGGGGAGGGGAGGGACGTAAATGGAGTTCAAAGAACATGGTGCGAGAAAATGCTGTGGAAGGGTGTGAAATAGATTATAGAACGTGCTAGAGGCACGACGATGAGGGCATACTGAGGGAAGGTTGAACACCAAGGCAGCATCTGATTCATTTTAGATGTTTAAAAATCGTCCCACCTATGACCTATCCTAGATTAATAATGGCCAATGTGCATATCGGTATTTGAACCGCACATGAAATGGGTGGGTAATGGGTATAAATAATGGGTAATGAGTGCATATCGGTATATTATTCGCACATTTAATACTGAAATAGTCTTCGCGCAGCTGCGCGAAGACTGCTTCACTGTTTCAGCCTTTACCGATTCGAGACGCCCACGCCTTATTCACGTGCATACATCTATCCTAGTTTCAGTTTCACCGCGACCACTATCACTACATCATCGCAAAGAGCATCAACACCAATTAATGTTAAATGTTGTTCTGCTATGTGTTACGGCTTGTGTCGATGTGCTGGGGACCACAGCTTTATAGCAACGGCAAACATGTCTACTTATATTCCTGTCCCTAGATGGCACTAGTAGCAAGCGCCTGAAGATATGCTGTACCGCATGGCTTGAAGCTGAGAACTGCGGGAGGGGTATCGAATTATTTTTCCTCAAAAGGGGGTAATCGTACCACTGCCGCCGAGAGCCCTATGCCTTACGGAGGCACCACCGTCAACTCACCGCCTGTCTGTCGGTCTGTTCCCCAGACTCTGGTGTTCACGGAGCGCTGGTGGTGCTGGAGCTGTCCTTCACGGCCGACACGATGGCCACCGCGCTGGGCGTGCCGCAGTCGAAAACCATGATTCGGCGACACCTGGCGCCGAGATGGAAAACTGTTGCGGCCATCCAGGTGAGATAAAGAGAATGGACCACTGGTGCGGTGCCGCCAGGTGAGATAGGAGATGGACAACTGGTGCGGCCCGCCAGGTTGAGATAGTAAGATGGAGACAGAACTGGTGCGGCCGCAGGTGAAGTTAGAGAAATGGACAAACTGAGTGCGGCCCTGCCAGGTGGTAGATAAGATAGGAACAAAACTGGGTGCGGACCTGCCAGGTGAGATCGAGATGGACAAAAGCTGGTGCGGCCTGCCAGAGTGAAGATAGGATGGACAAACTGGTAATGCCGGCCTGCCAGGTGAGATAGAGATGGACAAACTGGTGCGGCCAGCCCAGGTGAGATAAGGATGGACAAACTGGGCGCCTGCGAAGTGAGAAGAGAAAAAAAAAAATGGACAAACTGTGCGGCCGCCAGGTGAGATAGAGATGGAGACAGAATAGTGCGGCCCTCCAGGTGAGATAGAGATGGACAACCTGGCACGAACCCGAACCCAGTGAGAATAGAGAGACAAACTGGTGCGACCCGCCAGGTGTGATAGAAATGGAAAAACTGGTGCGACCCGCCAGATGAGATAGAGATGGACAAACTGGTGCGGCCCGCCAGGTGAGATAGAGATGGACAAACTGGTGCAGCCCGCCAGGTGAGATAGAGATGGACAAACTGGTGCGGCCCGCCAGGTGAGATAGGGATGGACAAACTGGTGCGGCTTGCCAGGTGAGATAGAGATGGACAAACTGGTGCGGCCTGCCAGGTGAGATAGAGACGGACAAACTGGTGCGGCCCGTCAGGTGAGATAGAGATGGACAAACTGGTGCGGCCTGCCAGGTGAGATAGATAGGCCAGGTGAGATAGAGATGGACAAACTGGTGCGGCCCGCCGGGTGATAGGTTTGGTACCACGTTCAGCGTAAAGGCGTCGCGCTTGATGGACTCTAACGACAAATATATCAACACCTACAACATATTCAAGGCGAACATTGCACTATAGCTGCAAACATGGTCTCTGTGACTTTTTGATGGTCCTTAGCTGACCTATGGACACCGCTCGACGACTCAAACCGCAACCATGTCTCTGTATTATCGTGTGGTTAATTAATGTGCTGCGAGAATTAAGGTGCGTTTAGTTTAACCACTTTGGATGTCCACATATCAGTGAAAATGTCGCTGGTCTGGAATGTCGCCACCCCCCGTCTCCTCCTCGACGCTCGTCTAACGCCGTTATGTGCGACTTCTCTGCCAGCCGAGCTGCACACGTGCCCCGTGTTTCTGAATGACGTGTGTCTTCGCAGGGTGTTACTGGATGAGGAGGCGCGCTACACACGCTGGGAGCAGGAGCGGCGGCGTCAGGAGCGACAACAGGAGCGGCCCTCAGGAGCCAGTTCGGCGACGCTAGGCCGGCCCTTCTCCCGCTCGTACGCCAGCGGCCTTCAGCGCTCCTCTGACAAGGAGAAGCGCGGCTCCAGCCTCAGGGTGAGCACTGAGGAGTCAGACGGGAGAGGGAGGGCTGACAGACAGACAGACAGGGGACGACAGGTGACCTCAGGGGACTGACAGGTGACCTCAGGTCAGCGGCTCCAGCCTCAGGGTGAGCACTGAGGAGTCAGACGGGAAAGGGAGAGCTGACAGACAGACAGGGGACTGACAGGTGACATCAGGGGACTGACAGGTGACCTCAGGGGACTGACAGGTGACCTCAGGACTGACAGAGTGACCTCAGAGGGAACTGACAGGTAGAACCTCAGGTCACGGCTACCAAGCCTCAGGTGAGCCACTTAGAGTCAGACGGGAGAGGGAGGGCTGACAGGACAGGGACAGGGGACTGAAGGTGACCTCAGAGTCAGACGGCTCCAGCCTTCAGGGTTGAAGCACGTTGGAGGGAAGTCAGGAACGGGAGAATGGGAGGCTGACAAGACAGACAGGGGACTGACAGGTGACCATCAGGGGACCTGCACAGGTAGACCTCAGGACTCGACAGGTGCTCAGAGTAGCGGCTCCAGCCTCAGGTAAGAGCAACTGAGGAGTCAAGACGGGGAGGGGAGGGCTGACGACAGACAAGATAGGGACTGACAAGAGTGATCCTCAGAGTCAGCGGGGCTCCAGCCTCAGGTAGCACTGGAAGGAGTCAGACGGGAGAGGGAGGCTTGACAGCCAGAACAAGCACGGGGACTGATCAGCGTGACCTAGGGGACTGACAGGCTGACCTCAGGGACTGACAGGTGCTCAGGTCAGACGAGGCATCCGCTGCAGCAGTGAAGACTGAGGACGTTCAGACGGAAGAGAGGTCAAGGGCTGACAGACAGGACAGACAGTTGGGACTGACAGCGGTGACATCAGCTGGACTGGGACGCAGTGACCTCGGGACTGACAGGTGACCTCAGGGGACTGACAGGTGACCTCAGGCTCAGCTGACGGTGCTGACGGTGAGGCAGGGAAGCAGGGGACACTACGGGTGTGATCAGTGGTCGCCGTTGGATTCTTTAGATAAGATCGTGTCTTCCGGACGCCTGTTTTCCTGTTCGATGTCTGAACTGACAGTAAGCAGGTCGTTTGCAGGAGACTTATTACCAATATACATTACTTGCGCTGATAACGTAGATGTTTCGGGGGGGGGGGGGTTTCTCCCGTGCCGTTTGATGGCAGGAAGTGAACTTTAAGTCATTGTTCGCCTCCTGTTAATGTCTTGTGTTATGATCAACTGGCGCTCTGGCTTTGTGATGAGCGTTTCTCGTCGTGCTGATAATCTTCACTTTCCGCGGCTGCTGCACAGAACATGCAACTCCAGTTCATGCACAAGAAGGTTTGCACCAGCATTTGCCTGCCATTATATTCTGTATTGTGTCAATGATATGTTTTCTGACGATACTTTGACTGTAGGCCTGGTAATTTCTCGCTAGTGAAGGTGACGCAACGCTGTTGCTGCTGGGTCGCACCTCAAGTCGATAGCTTAAACGTTCAGTTTTACTTTGTTTGAACTGTTGCCTTATTGCGACCGCTCGATTTACCGATTTCCGTTTTCCACGCAGGTCTGTTGTTCATTTGTTTGTCGCACCGCAGCAGTGGCGTATTTGGCAGGTTTCTGCTGGTTTACGTTCCAACTTCCGTCCCCCCCACTCCCACACTTCTACAGACTGCAGAACGAGGTCTGTAGAATTGCCCTACTAGTCGTATCCCTCCCATCAGCTCAGACATACTGCAGTTAAAGGAAATAGTTCACCTTCAACATGGGTTTTGAACTGAGATAGCAGTTTTGTAGCCCGTGTTGAAAAACCCTTCGCCTAGAATTCTTGATCTGAAACGGCTCTCCAGCCGAATATATTTACTTTTGTCTGTCTCAGATGTGGGCCACTAGAGCACCAGAATGTCAGAAGAAGGGTGGCCATCGGGAGGCTATACAGTTAATCTTACTGCCGATACTCTCGGAATCTGATTGGCTGAAGCCATTTATTCTTTCGTTTGACGTTGTAGAGTACGCATTATTAGTTTTTGATCCAAATCAATGATTGTCCTTTCGTAGTCCTGAATCGGCGCGATGTATTCTATTTTGTATTACGAGCGAGCGCAAAGCGCTCGCTCGTCTTGACGGGTAGGTACTTTAAGTGTGGGAAATCTGATTAGGGAGCCGACCCGAGCCCGACCACCCGTTGGGACGACGCCATTATGAGAAGCTCATATTTGTTGGAATCCCGCAATGTCCGATGACAAGCGGTTCTATAAGCCTAAGCAGTCAGCCCCCATTCCAAGCCCCTTACACCCAGTGGACCGATGATGTTGTGCCGATTACCAGTGCCGACTCATGTTGGTGACGACCACTGCGCGTGACGCGTGCCGCGTGAGAGGTGTTGAAAGTTGTTTTGTCGCAAAAACTCCGCAACGGCTGGGCTGATTGTGCTCGAATTCGGTGTGTGGTTAGGGAGTCAGGGACCCCTCAGCCACCGCTTTTCCCCTAGTCAGGGGTGGGGTGCCTCTGCACGTGCGCACGTGCACACCCCTATTATATATGTCAGGAACGGTTGAACCGATTGTGCTCCAATTTGATGTGTGGACCCTTCAGCCGCCGCTTTTCCCCTAGTCAGGGGTGGGGTGCCTCTGCACGTGTGCACGTGCACAGCCCTATTATATATCTCAGGAACGGCTTAGCCGATTGTGTTCAAACTTGGTGTGTGGTTAGGGACCTTTCAGTCGCCACATTTCCGCAAGTCAGGGATGAGTGTCTCTGCACGTGCGCACCTTTTTTGTATCTCAGAAACTACTTCCCCGATTGATTTTAAATTCACCATACATTTCCTTTGCGCTTGCTCGCTCATCGCCAACTACGGCGTTTTACTGGTAATATGAAAAGAAGTTGTGTTTCAAAATATAATCAAATTGTGTTTGAAAAAAACAATCCAAGGTGAACTACTTCCTTTAAACCATCGCTTCCCCTGGCGGTGGCAGTGCGCACATTTCCAAATACGCCGCTGCCTGCGCTGTCTGTCGCGAATGACACAGTGCCCCCCCCCCCCGCCCCCGTGCTGAGTACGTACTGAGTCCCGTTCTGATGTTCCCAAGCCCCCGGCATGGCCCAGTTCGCAGGTAACTAGCTCTGTCTGTCTTTCTGTTGGTCTGTCCGTGCAGCTTGTGTCGGCGCGCTGTACCTCTAGCTGTCCTCTCTACCACTGGTCGGTGGCTGTAGCGCATGGATGCACCGCGATGCCATCAGTTTCCTGCGCTATCTCTGCTGTTAGCAAAATACAGAATGACCCTCCCCAAATAGTCGACCGACAGTTTAGAGTTGGCCGATCCTCGGGAGATCTTCACGTACACAGAACGCAGTTTGTCAATAATGCCGCTATTTATGCACGTTATCGAAATTCAATATTTTAAAGAGTGGCCGCGGACATAGACGTAAGAGGACTGCAATGCCTTGCATGTTAACTTTTTGTACAACGCACAGTGTTTAATTGAGGAGACAAAATTAGCTGCAGCTTCACATATGCGCTAATCTAGTCTATCGTACGCCGCCTCGTGTTTTCAGTGTTTGTACACATTTTATGTATTGTTTTTGTTGACACATTACATATTAGCGTAAACGAAGTTATGGCAAAACTGCACATTTACGTATATACTGCGAATGCCGAATACTTGCCATTCGGTATTTCTGTTCATGTCTTGTATTTTCAGTTATGTTTGCGTGGCTAAATTTCGACAGTGCGAGTCATCGTTAAGCGACAAAATGTAACGGTGAAAATAGCTGGTGGTATCAGTTTGTCTGCGTTCATATCGGGTACGTGTCACCTGGTGACCTTTAGTCGTGTTAGCCCATCCCACCCCTACCACCGTAATGCAAGTCATGCCACGATGTGCCAGTGGTCCTTTGGCTTTATCCCTTATCAGTACCCGCACTGCTATCGGTAGGTATCTACCAACTTACCGTCACGTGATTACGTATGGTCATTATGTCGACGATGAGGACTGTTGTTCGCCTTTTTAAGCTACCTCCGCGTTAATGCAAATTTGCTTACAGCTCATAACACTCACAGATGAGCTTCAGCTTGCATGTGACTTTCTGCTGGCTTGACTGGCTATTTCAACTTCAGCTACAGCCCTGACTTAAATGGTGCCCTCTTCTAACCCAGCTCTTTTATATCCCAGCTCTAATTCAGCTCACCCAATGCTGAACAGCTCACCCATCGGCGAGTGGCACCGCTGAGGCTCAATCGTACCCCGCCTCCGCCCTCTCTGTCGCTGCCCCCCATCGCTGCCCCCCCCCCACACACCCCAGTCTCCTGCCTACCCTCTCTGACCTCCGCCCTCTCTGTCGCTCCGTCAGGGGTCGCTGAGCCGAGCGTTCGGCCTGAAGGCGCGGCCGGAGCCGCAGGGCAGGGAGCCGGTGTACGAGACGCCTCGCGGAGTCCCGGTGACGGCAGCAGCGGCGTCAGCAGCAGCGGCGGCGGCGGCGGGTCGACCCGCGCCGCCACCGGACCGGCCTCAGTCGGTGGTGACGGCCAGCTGTGAGACGCGCGCCGACAAACAGCACCGGCGCGTCAAGTCCATCAGCGACATGGAGACGCTCACAGTCACGCCGGTGTGAGGTGGCGCGACCGTGCTGCCACCCGGCGACTGCGTGACCAAACGTTAGTTTAATTTGCGTGCCAGAGATGGCGCGCGTGGCCGGCGGCCGAGACACGCCCGGCGGGACGGTTCTGCCGGTGGATGACGTCAGCGGCGACTGAGCGGTGCGCGGCCGGCGACACGCGCGTCTGTGATAAACGGAGAGTGTGAGAGAGAGAGAGAGACTGTGCGGCGCGCCCGTGTTTGCCAAAGCTCTAGTCATAGTCTGGCGCGCGGCGCTGCCGGACGTCCCCCCCTGGGCGCTGCGACCCGGCTCCCCGCTGTACAAACGGCTGCCGACGCCCGCTCAAGTCGGTGGCGTGCCGCTACCCTGTTCTGTCGGCGGCCGGGCCGACCGATGGCCGCGGGCCGGCCGCCCGACACTCACTTTATATATTACCGACGAGGTGCATCGCCAGTGGCTAAATAAAGCTTTACATATCCACGAGGGCGATAAGCGAGATCACGTGTTTTTGTGCTGCGGTCTATCTCAGATACATCGATGCTGATAAGTGAGGCTTTGCGCTGATAGCTGAGGTCGATGGTGCTGTCACTTTCTGAAAGCTGGGGGACGGAGGAATTCTGAAGTCGATTCTGCCCATGCAACGTAATGTTGCAACATCGTTATGTTCAAATACGGAAATGTCGCGGTGACTCCCACCCACCCCAGCTTCCGACGGTCATGACCGAGACGTCGCGGCGTATTTAATCGTCAGTCCATATTGGCCGAGTGCAAGTTTTTTCTTCATGTATTCCTCACGGTAAAGATCGTTGGAAACGTCAGGATCGTTGTCTTTCAAAGGGCGATGATTCGGTGACATTCCGGCTGGGAGGTAGGGCCTCTACTTCCCGTGCCAGGGATCGCGGTTCGATTCCTGGCAGATCCTCCGCAAAAGTTGTGGTCTGGTAACCGCTCTATCCTTGAACAGCGGGAACGTCCCCTGGGCATGCCCTCTGTCGTAAAACTACGGTGACAAGTATGTACCATTCTGCCGTACAAAGGCATAACTGATCACATCAATTTGTGTCGATGTTCGTTTTTTTATTCCAATCGATTCGTTTTTGCAAGGTTCGTCCGATGAGCCAAGCCACTTTCGAAACTGAGTGAAAGCTAGTCATTCAACAACAACAACAACAAATTTGTATCAATACTGTGTCACGACGTGACAAATAATTGATGTGTCACGGTCATGTGTCCGTGACTTCAAAACCGTGACACTGTCACCCGATTCCAAGGCAAAAATTATCGCTTCTGACGGCGAAAACGACTAAGTAGACACTGTCGTGATGAGACAGAGGCAATCGATCACGTTTCAAACTTGATCTCAGTTCTGCCCCTCAGCTGTTGTGGTGCATTGTTCGTGGCAAAAACGATTGTTTGAACGTAATTATGACCGTGTACTGGGAAATTCGCCAGACATCCTGTGATCACGAGCGGACCATCATTGCCACTATCTTTCACCGACTTTGCATGACTCTAAAGATTGCAGTTACATGACGTGATGACCAACATGGTAGATCATGGAGCCAAAACTTCACACACTTCTTACGATAGGGAGCACGAGTGATATAGCGTAGCTCCAACAGATGTCACCTTCGAAAATAGTCAGTTGTAAGTGAATGCATGTTCTGGCAAGTATATTTAGCATCACTATGCCTCCCGAATAATGATTGTTAAACCACTGCAATGCCCGCTTTCGGGTTTCAATTATCAATAAAGCATTCCTATCATATTCAGTTCAAAATGGCTAATGTAAGCCAATCAGAATCAACGTATATTTTGTGACATGTGACACACATTTGTGACATCATTATCATTATTCACAGCCGTCAGCTTGGAAAATAAACTGACCGAAATGCCATCTGGATAGATTAAGTCCACCACCCACTGACCTTTTAGCAGCAGGCGACGGCAGCGACACACCAGTTCACTAACGCCTCACAACGCTGCTTAGATTACCGTCCGTATTGCAACAACTCTTCCACAGATGTCCAGCAGCCCTCAGTGAAGCCTCCGGCCTGCTGGCGCGGTCCCAGGTCAGCCAATGCACCCAAACACCGTCACAGGGCCTCGCAGCGCCCCCCCCCCCCTGCAACGTCAGCGCTCAGCGCATCTTGGCCACGACGGCGTCGCTCTCGGCGTTCTTCATCAGCCGGTAGTAGAAGCGGACGCAGTTGTGGTAGTTCTCCACGGAAATCATCTCGTTGTCTCCGTGGAACATGCCGAGCTGGTTGGGCCGCAGCACGATCGGGTTGAAGCGGTACACGTGGTCGGTGAGGTCGAGGTAGTGTCGGGTGTCCGTGTTGGCGATCATCACGCCGGGCGCCGTCATCGCCCGCTCGCCGTACAGCTGCTTCACGGTGGTGCCGATCAGGCCGAACGGCGCGTCGTCCTCTCCGTACGGAGCGATCGGAGACGGCGCGCTCTCGTGCAGAACTTTAAACTCCAGCGACGGGTCAGCAGTGGCGCTGCGGTCGACCGCCAGCACCCCGTCGCGGTCCTGCAGCGGCGAGACGCGGTGGTTAATGACGGCCGTCGCCACGCCGGGCACCACGTTCTCCTTGTAGCCACCCTTGATGATAGTCACCGCCGTGCTGGTCTGGATCGTGGCGCGCATGGCCCGGTTCTTCAGGAACGTCCTCTGGATAAGCCCGCGGAACAACCACAAGTTGGCGTAGACGATGCGGAACGGGCCGCTGGCGGAGGCGGCCGCCACGCGCAGCAGCTCCATCTCAGGCCCGAGGCCGAACAGCACCGGCTGCGGGTTCGGGTGCAGACGGGCCAGGGCGTGGCCCAGTTTCCCCACGGCCGTCTCCGGCGGCGGGATGCTCGAGTGGCCGGCCTCGCCGCGAGCCGTCATCTCTACAGCCAGGTAACCCTTCTCACAGACGCCCACCACCGCCACCGGGTCCCGCACGCCCGGCAGAAACTTGTCCAGGATGGCCGTGCCCTCGTCGATGATGAACAGCGGCTTAACGCCTCTCTCCCGCAGCAGATTGCCGATCTGTTTGGCGCCACGCGTGCCATTCACCTCCTCGTCGTGGCCGAGCGCCACGTAGAGCGGCCGCTGCGGCGCGTCGCCCGCCTTCAGCCGTCTCCAGGCTCTCCAGGATGGCGTGCGTCGTCTGCTTGACGTCGATGGCGCCGCGGCCGATGATGACGCCGTCCTGGATGAGGCCGCCGAACGGCGGGTGCGTCCAGTGCTCCTCGCTGACGGGCACCACGTCCATGTGCGAGAGGAGGAGGTAGGGACGCAGCTCCGGTCGGGAGCCGGGCACCGTCAGCAGCAGGCTCAGCTCGTTCACCGTCTCCACCTTCACCAGCGGCGAGCTGAACACGGTCGGGAAACCTGCCGACACGCGCGGTCACGGTCATAGCTGGACAGGGGAGCTGAAATGGTCACATGGCAGAGACTCATGTCACATGGCAGAGACACTCAGAGCAGCGACGCTGATCTAGGTGCTGCGTATCAGGACTGGAAGCTCCACGGTGGGAAGATAAAATGAACAAACATGCCAGCCAGCGTATCGCCGAACCACACACGGCAGTGACGGAAGGGTACGATTGCTGAGCTTCAGAGGCCTGTTCGTGGACCTGTGGTTGACTGCGATTCGGCGGTCAGCAGTGGTCCGAAGCCGGGAGGGGAAACTCAAAGTGGGGATGGGCAAAAGGTAAGACGTCACATGGCTGCGATTGGCGGCGGTTCCGGCGGTTGGCACAAAGCAGCCACCAAACCGCAGGATCAAACAGTTATGTAAACTTGCGCAGTTCGGCGTTCAGTGTTCAAGAGACGCCTGCTTGTGGTGACACATGAGGAAAGGGGCGGGGTAGTAGAAAGGCGCCAGCTGGTAACCCGAACCGCAGCTGTGGTCGTAAACAGGCCTCAGGGGTAATGTACACAAGCCGCATTACGTACGCCACCAATGGTCGAAGTAAATCGGTCATAAAACGGCCGGTTACGTTTACAAACATTGTCGGACACCTAGAGACTGCAACGATGCTTAACCACACACAAATAATCTAAAAATGACACTTAGCCAATTTTCTAGAAGTCATATCGTGCAATAAATTTACTCAAAGATTACCATATATACATGGCACTTCTAAAGAAGGGCCTTGAGCTCATTATTTACCCATCATAAGGTCTGACATACCACAGTCTGCAAAAACCACAGCGGCAAAAAACAAAACCTTACCACTAACCAGGCACAAGGTCAAAAGTAGCGTCGTGCAGGCGGGACAAACACAAACAGCACAAAGGCGCTCGGCAACAAAAACAGTCGCCTGGTGGGCAGACAGTTCGAAACAAACCTCTCCGGCTACAGCAAAAGTCCAGCGACCTGTTGAACCCCATGCTCTGATGGCGCAGCTGCCACCCAGCTGGCTCGGTAGCGCAGTACTCACTATCCCGGAGGTGCTGGTGGTAGCGCAGCAGCTCCTCCCTGGGTGACGGAGCCTCCCGCGATACAGAGACGGTCGGTATGCTGAGACCAGCCGCCAGCCTCTGCTCGCTCCCTTGCAGGTCCGCCGGCGTCAGGTCGGCGCTGCTCAGCTCTGCCGTGCTGAACAGGTAGCCACGGCGCCGCGCCAGCAGAGCGCGACCCACCACCACAGAGGCCAGGCCGAGCAGGGCCGTGCCGGCCGCGGCGCCGACATACGCGTAGTCCCACATGGTGACGGTGATGAGAGGTGAAGGAACGGGCGGCCCTGACGGCAGACTGAGGAGGAAAGCTGCAGAGGGGAGGGCAGACGCGGTACTGTTTACTCCGTGAAGGTGCACTGGCGACTGGCCGGCGCGGTGCCGTCCCGAGTTATGTGCACCGGTGACCTTGAGTGCAATCCACCCGCCGACCGCCGGCCGCGCGGATATCGGCGGAGGATGGAGGCCGACCAATCGGAGGACGGCTACCCCAGCCCCTCTCTCCTCCCGCACAGAGAGTTTGGTTGCCGACCAGGGGCGGGTGCACTCGATGGCGTATTGCGGGCGTAGTCTGATTTGTATTTGCTCGGCGTCGCCGGGGGTTCTTAGTTCTTACATCTTATCTCAGAATCTCAGCGAAACGATAGTACGCTGTCGGGGGAAAAACGTCACGATAACATGACTGCATGACGAATTAATGTCCAAAACACTGCCATTTTCCACGATTTATGTGACATGATACGTGCACCAATAATAGGATTAAATTAATGGTTGAATGTAGGAGTAATCTCTTGTTCGCTGAAAATATTACAATGGTTTAGAAACATTTATCGACAAACATGATATCAGTACAAATGTTGAAGTGCGAGATGATATCCTGCTTCTTGCTATCCTATCTGGTCCAATCAAATACATTGGAGACGTTTGGACATTCACTGTGTACAAGTTATCTGTGAATGTTTCAAGTGACTACTAAGCACCGACTTATAACGACGTGCTCAGTTTGGATGATAGATAAGAGTACTGCTCAGTGGCGAATCCAGAGGGAGATGTATGGGGCCATAGCATGCCCGCCCCCCTCTAGAGCCTCGAATGAGCCCAAAAGCCCGAGGGGGCCATAGCCGATCAAACAGACTCGAAACTAGTAACATTCAGTTTTCAAAGAAATCGGAAATACATCTGCACACTCTGACCCCCATAGGCTCCAGTCTGACTACTAGATAACCCACTTTGAGCTCCAGAGGGCCCATTCTGGTTCGAAGAGGGGCAATTCTGATTTGCACATGCCCATTTTGGCATGTGAAAGGCATATTTTGAACTAAAAGGGTCCATTCTGGCCTACATTAGTCTTCAATGTCAAAAGGGCCCACAAAGGCCTAGGGGCCCACTTCGCTACGTGGCCCCCTCCTTGACCGAACCCTGGATCCGCCACTGGTAATGTTTGCACTATGTACTCATCATGGGATTAGCTCCGGCTGCCGCCTGACCTTCAATCCCACTCGTGTTCACTGGCTGACCGAAATCGTACTGGCAATGTTCCGTGTCGTGTCTTCTTCAGAATACTAAGCCACATCAAATGTGACTGGAGATAACGGAGCTATGTCTGGATATAACCCCGACGTATTATACAAAAGCCGAGCATTTTAGAGATGGCGGCTATCTCGGTTAAAAAATCCACCCTATGCCCTAAAAAGACAGCCGTGAAATCAATCACGGGTAAGACAGCCGTGAAATCAAGACAAAATCACGTTTTCCGAAAACGAGGTTCTGAGAGCAGCTCAGCAAACATAAACAACGATTCAGATCACGTTATATTCATGCCCATGATGACTGCATACCGAATTTAATAACATCGAGATCCATCATACAGTATGTCATGCCGAGTGCTTTTAAAGCTCCGTCTCAGTCTGTGCCCTAGCGCCCCAACGAGCATTTGTAAAAATACTCGAAAACTGTTGGTCAAGGCACGTTTACAAGACAGACACATAAGGAATGCATGTAGAGGCATACGCGCTCGTATTCACTGTAACAGTGGTTGAGCGTAAGATTAACGAACCCCGGAGAAGTGTCTCAGTATAAAGCTACCAAATTGGGGAGGTAATTATAGCGGCAATTCGATTGTATACAATACAACAAATGACTGGTAACAGCACAGCACTTTTCGTCATAAAACTTTATATCAAACACATAACGTAATATGTAACTGATGCGGAACAGAACCCCAACCGCAAGCTCGGAATGGCACGATTACATTTGAATGTGACCAGCGATATGCGTCTCATAAAACCGTCATACATTTGACCATCTTTGTTTTCAACTAAACGTTTCTCGGGTACGGTGGCCCATTAGCGAAGACTTTTCAGGAGGCCGGTCGCCTCTTCCTTTGCCTGCAAGCGGAAACCGGAGTGAGTTCACATCAGTTGTGTGGCGGGCAGCAGTTCTAACTGGCGTTAAGCAGCTGTACTAGCTCATAGTTATTTATTCTAAAACACGCAGCTCATAATGGAATAGACGTGGGCAACTTCGAAATCCGAACAAACTCGTATAGATATTGATGCTGTAAATAGCGGTACAAATAAAGATTCCATCGATCATTCCTTAATAACATCTACAAAATAATTAGAGGAAATATAAATAAATCCAATAAACATACAGATCACATGAGCGGTGTCCAAAAATAAAAGACATAAGAAAAACACATAATCGAATACAAACCATGACTGTTCGAGCGAGAACAGCATTTCCGAATAATTTCCGCATGCATTTTCCGAATCAGACCGAGTATAGACCATCGATTGATTACACTATTGAGTATTTAGCCTGCCGTACCTACCTCTCGATCTTCGGAGTGTGTGGCGTCCCTTTCGACAACCATCTGCATGTACTTGACGGCGCTGGCATTATCCTTCAGCTTCTGATGACACTTGCCGATCATCAGCAGATTTCGGCTGCAATAGAAACGGGGTACTCTGGTCAGCACAGGCGGCCACCGGCTTTACTCACGGGAAATATGGCATTAATCATGACGTACGTACCGAGCTTAGTTTTAAGTCGGTTAAATTAAGCCATTCGTTGACCGTTCAGAGAGAAAACTACCGCCAGTTGCATCTGCTGTTGGCTCATTCGAACGCTGGAGCCACTCCCGGCCGTAGCTGAGTCACACTCGGCAGCTCCATGCCCCTAACCTGCCATCACTCCTCCTCCCTCCTCTCAATGTAACACCGCTCCGCCGCCACACATCACCTTCTGATGGGCCACTCCAGTCCCTGTCCGGCGCTCTGCTTGCTGAAGTCGCCCGACAGCTGCTCGGCCTTCATGAAGTGCTCCAGCGCCTCCTCGAAGGTGGCCTTGGGCGGCTCTCCGTACGCCACGGTGGCCAGCTTGCGCATCACCCACGAGATGTCGGCCACGGTGAACTCCCACATGCCGATCAGGTGCCAGTTGGTAGGGTCCTCGGCGCCCAGCTCACACGCTTTCTGTGGAGCGGTGGCCGGTCACCGACACCCGAGTCAGATGAGAATGGCGCACTTCACGGCACCGGGCACAGCACAGAGTACAGGCAGTAGCGCAGCCAGGGGGAAATTACCCCCCCCCCCTTACGGGTCGCAGAGAGCCCACTGAAATTGGTCCAGAAATCATTTGCATAAGGTAAATGACTTTAACAAATCCACAGAGGAGCCACTTGGCCAGGCGAGGGGTCACTTGGCCAGGCGAGGGGTCACTCTGGTGCATGCCAACCACGGCCCACAGAGACAATTAAGGGCTTTCGAAGCTAAACCAGGGGATTCATGAGCATGTCAAGGGGCCCATTGAGCCCACTATGGGCCCAAAAACGATCATGTCCAGCGGTCCATCGTGCCCACTTAGGGGCCCACAAACCTGTCCAGGGGCTCTCGATCATGTCCAGCGGTCCATCGTGCCCACTTAGGGGCCCATTGCATTTATTCTAGGGCCTCTCGAGTCTGCCAAGGGGCCCATTATAGTCTGTTGAAAAATAAGAAGTTGGCAAATACAATGTTAAAAAGGGAGCACTCGCAAAATAGTGGTCGAAATCCGTAGAGTTTTTCATATCCAGGGGTATATTTTTAGGGAGGGCACCATGACTGGCTTGGTGAAGGTCTGGCTGCGCTACTGGATACAGGCGATGGTAGCTGGAGCTCTGCTCCGGCCAACAATCAGCACATCGAACAGCAAAACGGTATTTTGCCATGTCGGTAGGCATGATTAATGACAGAATATTTCAGTTTCAGTCACCAAATTAAAAAAAAAAATACACTGCCCGTTCCATGCATGATACGCTTTTCATATCCACGAAACGTCTCCAAAACACTGCTCGCCAAGGCCGGGAATCGCAGGCCTATTGCCGCACACAGAAAGCCACGCTGGCAGAGTGAGAGGACCGACCAAGTTATCACATTCTCACCAACCTTATCCGTCCACCCCAGCAATCCTCTCACCAGCATGTGCTCCTTGATGGTGGCCGCCTGATCGATCTGCGCCTTGGAGCCCTGAATCTTGGTGATGGCGTTCAGGTAGATGGCCATCCACTTGTGGGCGTTGGCGTCCTGACTGTCGACGGCGAGCGCGTGCTCCACCACGGAGAGCGTGTCCTGCAGCACCTTCAGCCGCGCAGACTCGGACGCCAGAGGCTTCTGCAGCTCGTAGTTGGCGCGCGCCAGCCGCCACAGCAAGCCCACGTCATCACTGTTCTGTCACAGCAGAAGCAGGACGGGGAAGGGACGAGGGGGAACCAGGTCACACCCCTCCACAGCATTTCCCTGTCATAGAAGTGACAAATTCAGTGGTGTCTTAAAAGTGGAAGTTCTTTGTACATATTGGTTCCCCAGCAGTATGTGACATGATAACTCTAGAAATACTTGCAGTTCAGAAGACCTACAATATAAACAACGCTCTGACTCCTTATCAGTCAACTAGAAGTTAACTTAGTTAACTTCTAATTAAGGTAACTCAGCTATAGCATTAAGTCATGGAAGCAACAAATGGCCAAACCTTCCATGTATAAGGGCATGTGTTTTAGGTCATCAGTTATTTCTGGTGGATTATGGGTGGGCTATGATGCGCTGAATGTCTTGCTTAGTTTATATGCTACACACACATGCTGTGGGATGCATGCTCACCATCAATTGCAGGTAATAGCTCAATTTGTGCACCTGCAGTATGTGTTTGCTCAACTCAGTGTGATGAATAACGTATCTACCATGGAAGATACTTTGGACAGACTTGAGCTGATGTATGATGAGAAACTCGACTATGAAATTAATTAGTATCATTATTACAATATTGCATCCATTATTACATAATTATATATAATAAAACACAGCATACCTTATGAGGTTCCAGACATTCTGCAATTTCTTTATACTTCAGTTCACCATAATATTCATCAACTGTCTTCTTAAGCTGTTCATTATCAGCCATCTTGGAGTAACTTGATGTGTGATATTCTTAGTAACAAATAATCTGAAAATAATTAAAATAGACAAAAAGAAGAAACATCAGTAATACTTCAGCAACACACCTCCCCAATTCAATCAAGCAAGCACTAATACACCAACAATCACATTCACAATAGGCTCAAATTCAGTATTTTGATGTGACTACAACTAGTAACTGAATTTTAACCCTTATTGGGCTGAAGATACAATTGCATGCAATCACAATTGTAAATAAGTACTAGGTACCTACTGCTTCAGCACTGACTCCTATATATGGCCTTGCACTGACTCACCCTGCAACACAAACTAGAATGTAATTTAGTATTTCATACATGCAAATACCTATTATTGCATACACTGATTTGTCTCCAGTCTCAGTCTGTGCTTGAAGTTCCAATCAATGCCTACTAGGCAGACTTGTGATTGATTCAAATTTTAACGAATGATTCAATCATGATTCACCGGCAAAAATGAATGATTTTAATCATGATTTCAACCACTAAAAAATTTTGTACCACCAATGAATGATTCAGTGATTCACAGGCTTACGTGAATCAATAATGAACAATTCATTCAATGAATGATTCATGAATGATTCAATCAAAATTATTAACAATGTATAAAAGCAAATAACAGTGCATATATTCAGAATGAGTGTTTACAGACCAAATGAAGGTGCTGAAAGTGATCTTGACATGTGTTCATTCAGTTTGATTTCCTATTATTAGACTTGTTTCTGCTGTCCCCCAAAAAATAATGATTAATTGTGCTGTGAATGATTCAATCACCCTATTTTCTTTGAATGAATGATTCAATCAATGATTCATTGAATCATTCATGAGGAGGTGAATCGATTAATTAATTATTCACGTAAAATAAGAATGATTCAATAAAAAAGAATGATTCATTTAGAACCAATCACAAGTCTGCTACTAGGTTTCACCAGGCGGTGTATCAACTTACCCTGGGTGGTTCCGCTTCTCCTCTGGCTTAATTCTTGCTCCGGGGTCTGGAACTGCAATTCCAAGGCCCTAGAACAGCTGCAAATCCAGTTTTTATTCTTCAAAATCCGGTTGGACCAGTTTCAATCCTTTCCCGATTACTCTCCGAGATCGCCCAGCAACCAGCAACGTGAGCACACACTGAGCGCGGACCCAGCCATTTAGGAAGGCTAGGCATACCTTTTCGAGATGGCTAGATGGATCTGAAAATAATCTCTGGTTGCAGTTATATTTAATATGAAAAAGTATTAATCATGCATTATTTTAACAGGCAAGTAGTCTGGTTTTAACAGGCACACCGCCCTCCCCAACCAGTATCCCTGGCACCGCTTCTGACCCAAGGATGTTTTCCTCTATCACCCTGGCGTTACATGTTATTTACAGTCTCAATACGTCATGACGCTCGACCAATGGAAAGACGTTTACAGAACCGGTCAAAAAAAAACAAAGCCAACGGTCGATCAATGGAATGCTTTTATTTACCGTGGACCAATAAGAGGGTAGCGGTATGGTATCGGTGACTGTGGTGACGTTTACCTGCTCCGCCCCACTTTTATAATGCCCACTGCAGAGTAGTAAGCCTTTTCCAGATATTGAAACTAAAGAGAATACCGTTATCTAATGTTTCCTGTCAAATTTATCGTTTTTGCATTTAGAAGTACAAATGTCAGAGCTAGAGGGATTTCGATCTAGCGCGCGTTTTGAGTAGGCCGGCTTGTCAACGTCCCCGTGACGTCATTGTAGTTTATACTTTGTCGTATTATTCTTCTAATTGACTTGAGACCAAAAGCGCGTCAGTTTTGAATTTGTATATTTGCATCGTATCGTGTTAGGGTGAAGGTTATATTCTAGTTACCGTGGTTATATTGATATATGCGCTCGAATTTGCTGCGAAGATGGATTTGGATCGAAAAATGTTAAAGGAGTATTTTAAAAACAAGCAAGCAAAATCGAGTAAGTAACTTAAAACAAGGCGAAAATGTCATGGTGCTGGAGAAGCTCACTGTTTCAGCGCCTTTGTGTTTAGGGTGCGGTCTAACTTCGTTGTGTACTATCCTCTCCCTTGGTCAATTTGTGTTGTGATTTTTGTTCCTTCTCCCTGGATGATTTAATGATATATGTGAATCATGGGGTTAAGGTATTATATAAATTGTCTGCTATATTGAAACCAGTCGGGTGAGCTATTGCTATTGTAATTTTGACCCATTTCTGGAACACCATACCCAAAAATGGGTATGTTTCTTCCAAAAATGGGTATATTCGTCTTAAAACCTATTTTTGAATTAGTTAACAAAACATAGGATTTTTATTTTTACATTTATACCCATGGATGATGAGGGAAAAAATGAATTTGATTTAAAACAAAATTATTCAAAAGTCACCTTTTTGATGGTTACCGATCATGGAATGTAAATACAAATAGCGTGATTTAAAATATTTATTTGTGACTCGCTTTTTTGTGACCCATTAAAGATAACCGTCTTATGGTCCCAAACTTCAATCATGCTGATTTTGATAGCATCAGAAATTTCTTGCTGATATAGAATGGAGTGTTGAGTTTGCAGGTTTAGATGCTTGTGAGGCCTAGAGTGCTTTCAAAGCTAGATTAAGCCAAATTCATAATAAACATATAACACAGCCACTTACACATTCATACAGGTCAAATGAAAAACATCACACAGGCCCGGGAAGTAGCTAATGGGAGTCAGTTGGGCGCAGCAGGCTGAGTCAACAGGTGTCGCCTTTAGGCAGTGAGCAAACAACGACACAGGAAGCTCCAGCAGGTCTGGGTGCAATGAGTTGTTATGTTTGGGACTGACAGTGTCCTGATTTTTGTTGTTGTAAGAGTAATGACTACTGAGAAGATTGAGATGTCACTATTCCAGAAGGAGGTGGATATTGAGGTTAAAATTGATATGATAATAACCTAACAATCGATGCTTCGGGCATCGATTGTTGCTGTTTGCTGTATATCTAACCAAAAATAGCTGTTCTGATAACTTAAAACTAAGCATGTGTTAAAAGCGATATAGTAGCATAAACATCATGTGCAGTCAGTCTATTATGTATCCTCCCTTTTGTATTTTCTAAAACTCATCTAATTTCAATTCTGTCTACATGAAGGACTGATTTAAGGGAACATGTGGAACCTTCCTAGGTAGGTACCACATTTTTCCTTGTATCAGTCCTTTATGTTCACAGCAGTGAACTTAAATGAGTTTTAGAAACTAGAAAGGGGAAGATACATAATAGACCGGCTGTACATACATCAGGTCATCTAATCAGGTGATTAGGTGAGGTGTCAGGTGATTAGACATACTATGCAATGGGTAGGTAGGGGCCTAGGCATGTAGGAAGATCTTAATTGTTATCGATTTTGTGTTTTAATACCATTTAGCTCGATCGCTAGTGACGTCGTTTCGATGGCAAGTGACGTGACAAAAATGTTAATTTGGGTGTGACTTTCCATTAATATTTGTGAAATTCAGGACACTGCGGACCAGCGACAGCTGAAGCGCCTCTTCCCCATCTCCGTACGCGACCGGGGGCACAAACAGGTCGTGGTCCTGGCGAGTGGTCCCGCCCGACATTTCGCACACCTCACGCATCTCAGCCACAGTGGCGAGACCCGCGGCCAGCTCCTCAGGCTCACCGAGACGGCGCACCTTGTGATTCAGACTCAACGTGTGGTACGAGAACAGGTTCTCCGCGCTGAGCCAACCCAGGTTCTCAAGCGGGTTCGATACAGGAAGAAACTTTTTTTGCGACCGAAAATCTCTTTTGCTCCATTAGTTAATATTGTTTTTGAATTCGAGACTGGTTCTTCCGTGAACAGTTACCACATACGGTGATGCAGTATCGGACCTGCGAGAGAACCAGAGCGTTGGCCAGGATAGAGATGACGGACGATGCCGGGCGGCTCCTAAGATGTGATAGACCACTGCGAATTCCGAAACAACGTCTAGTGACGGAGGTTTCATGGGCGTCCCAGTTCAAAATGCGATCGAAGGTGATGCCGAAATTCTTAGCTTCCGAAATAGGTACGAGAGTGTGATCGCGAAATTTTACCTTGACGTTCGGGGCATTGCGCACAATTTGAATGCTTCCCAACAGCATCAGTTGAGTTTTCTCAGTGTTTACTTTTAAACCGTTTTCACCAAACCAGATGTCTAGAGAAGCTAGCGTACGTTCTATCCTGCTCACTACGTTATTGAGGTTGAGCTCTGACTTTTTGCCACTTTTTCTATAAAATTTAGATATCATTGGCATACAGTACTACTACTGCGGGAAAGGCTCACCACACTGGACGTACTCGGGGATAATTAAACGGTAGTTAAATACGCATATAAAATACTTCTGTTAAAACAATCTGTCGCCAAACAATACAAAACAAGTGTTACACAATGTTCAAAATGTATTTGTTGGCTCACGCTATTGCCGCTAAGACAACAAAAGCGTGATAAATGCATTGTGGGCTGCTGGCGCCGGTCGCGTCCCCCCCCCCAGTGGCCGAATTTCAGCTCAAATGGGGGGTTGGATCTGTGACTGGGGGGGGGATTTAGTCCCCTCAGTTAACGTGTTAGACGAATCCCTGTCCAGGATTTACCTGGATCGGAATCTCAGATACTAAAAATTTCCAGAGGATTCGTTGGAATCCCACGGGTAAAAATATGATATTTAGTGTCAAGGAGCAAACCTCTGGACGTGTTCACTGGTCAACCCCATTTTCCCCATTCATAAACATCTCGGATCTGTATCGATCTCAGGGATTCCCAATCAGAGGTTGTGGGGGGAGGATCGCAGTTGCACCGCTTACCCCCCCCCCCTGCGACGCCACTGATCGCAATGCATACGATACCAACACATTGTTAACATTCTGATAGCAGGAAAAGTCGGAGGAAAGGACGTGTCTGGGGTTACGCATGTGACCCTACCCTATTTCAGTCAATTTTCTAAAAGTATGTACACCACTTGCTTTATGCATAAGTTTTGCATTTTCCATGCCTTTTTTATTCCCCGAATTTAAATATGATACCCAGTTGGGCTACAGTTGAGCCATTATATTTATTTTGTAATCTTTGGCTCCAGCACCTGCCCCACAATCTATGGGAAAAGCTGGCAAGCCTTTTTGAACATAATGCAAATTGCAATCTAATCTAATGATACTGGAGTGTTGTCTGCCTTTTAAGTGTCGCCCTGTGACCTTGCCTATGGCATGTGTCCAGTAATGATCCTGCAGCATCTACCTGCCTTTCACACCTGACTGCCTGCCGGACCTGCTTCAGACAGACGTCATGTCCTGGAGCGACCGACTGCCCAGCGGTAGTGGCAGTAGGAGGTGGTCAGGACAGACCCTGTTTTGAGTGTCAGTAGGAGGTGGCCAGAACAGACCCTGTTTTCAGTGGCAGTAGGAGGTGGTCAGAACAGACCCTAATTCAAAAGTGGCAGTAGGACGGTTGGGTCAGACAAGACCCTGTTTCAAGTGCAGTTAGGAAAGGTGGCCAGAGAACACAGACCCTGTTTTCGAAGTGGCTGAGTAGGGAAAGGTAGGTCAGACGAGAGGACCCTGATTTTCAGTGACAGTAGGAGGTGAGAGCAAACAAGACCCTGTTTTCAAAGTGCAAAAAGTAGGGAGAGTGGTCAGCGACAGGACCTGTTTTCGAGTGCGAGTAGAGGTAGGCCAGAACAGACCCTGTTTCGAGGAGTGGCCAGTAGGGAGTGTCAGGACAGACGCCTAGTTATTCGCATGGCGAGTAGAGGTGGCCAGAACAGACCCTGTTTCGCATGGCAGGTTAGGGACGGTGGGTCAGGACAGACCCTGTTTTCCAGTGACAGTAGGAGGTGTCAGAGACATACCCTGTTCAACAGTGGCAAAAGAGGGAGGTGCCAGAACAGACCCTGTTTTCATGCAACAGTAGAGAGAGTGTCAAGGACAGACTGTGTTTCAGGCAGTATGGAATGAGTGGTTCAGAACAGACCCTGTTGCAGTGGCGTAGTAGGATAGGTGGCCAGAAACAGACCCTGTATTTTCAGTGGGCCAGTAGGAGGTGGTCAGGACAGACCCTTTTTCATGACAGTAGGAGGTGTCAGAACAGACCCTGTTTTTCCAAGTAGTGGCAGGTAGGAGAGGTGGCAAACGGGCCAGAACAGAACCCTTTTTTCAGTCGGATAGGAGGCTGGTCAGAGACAGACACCTGGTTTTCATGACAGAGTAGGAGGTGTCAGAAACAGACCCTGTTTTCGTGCGAGTAGGATGGGGGCCAGACAGACCCTGTTTTCAGTTGGCAGTAGGAGGTGGTCAGGAGCAGAACCCTGCTTTCAGGCAGTAGAGAGGTGGTCAGGACAGACCGCGTGTTTTCCGCAGTAGGAGGCTGGTCAGAGCAGAGCCCTGTTATTCAGTGGCAAGTAGGGAGATGGCCAAACAAGACCCATGTTTTCAAGTGGCATAGAAAGGCGTCAGAACAGGACCCTGTTATTGAGATCAGTGACGAGCGAAGGTAGTCAGGACAGACCACATGTTATTTCAGTTGGCAGTAAGTGGTCAAGAGCAGACCCGTGTTGAAGTGTCAGTAGGAGGTGGTCAGACCAGACCTGTTTTCAAGTGAGCAAGCTTAGAGTGTCTACGTGTCAGAATCAGACCCTTGTTTCAAGTGCCAGTAGGAGGTGGCGCACAAACGACCTGTTTCATGAGCAGTAGGAAGGTAGTCACGTATAGCAGACCCTGTTTTCTGAGGTGAAGGGCAAGTAGGAGGTGTCACAGACAAGACACCTGTTTTCAGTGGCAGTAGGAGGTGGTCAGAACAGACCCTGTTTTGAGTGTCAGTAGGAGGTGGTCAGAGCAGACCCTGCTTTCAGTGGCAGTAGGAGGTGGTAAGAGCAGACCCTGTTTTCAGTGGCAGTAGGAGGTGGTCAGCAGGACAGACCGTCTGTTTTAACCCCGTGCCTGCTGTGTCTGCAGACCGGATCCTGGAGCGGGTGGCCGCCGTGTTGGAGCGGCGACAGGAGGCGGTGGAGACCTCTCTGGAGCAGTCCACAGAGCTGGTGGAGCGCAACCGGCAGCTGCAGCAGGCCGACGCGGAGGCACGGCGCGCCAAACACGAGTGGCGGCGCACCGACCAGGAGCTGGCAGACGCAGAGGATCGCAGAGACGCCGCCGCCGACCGGCTGGAGCAGTTCCGCCGAGGTCAGAGAGAGGGGGACAGAGGTGGACACGGGACAGGCTGAGTCGGGGACGGATAGGGGAGGACGGTGTCAGTGATCGGAGGGGGGACAGGCTGAGTCGGGGATGGATAGGGGAGGACGGTGTCAGTATCGGGGCGGGGGGTGGCAGGCTGTGAGTCGGGGATGGAAGGAGACCGGTTCATGATCGGGGGGGACGGGGCAAGGCTGGGCGGATGGGTTCAGGGAGGACGGTTCAGTGATCGGGGAGGGGGGGGGGGAGGCTGATAGCGGGAACGGATAGGGGAGGACGGTGTCAGTTGATCACGGAGGGGGGTACAGGCTTTGAGTCGGGAACGGATAGGGAGGACGGCATGCAGTTGATTCGGAGGGGGTAAACAGCGGCTGAGTCGAACGATAGGGGAGGACGCTGTCAGTGATCGGAGGGTACAGGCTGAGATCTGGAGGAGTGAAGTGAGAGGGGGAGCGGAGGAGAGATGTCTTATTCTGTGAGTGAGGGGGAGGGGCAGGCTGGTCGGGCATGGATAGGGAGGACCGGACGTCAGTGATCGGGGGGGGGCAGGCTGGTCGGGGATGGATAGGAGACGGTGTCAGTGATTCGGGAGGGGCAGGCTGAGCGGGGTAGGATAGGGAGGACCGTTTCCAGTGACGGTGGGGCGGGGCAGCTGGTCTGGGATGGATATGGGACGGGTCAGTACGGGGGGGGCAGGCTGAGTCGGACGGATAGGGAGGAACGGGGTCAGTGATCGGGGGGGGCAGGCTGGGTCGGATGGTAGGGAGGACGGTGTCCAGTGATCGGGGGGGGCAGGCTGGGCTGGGAGGTAGGAGGCGACTGTAGTTTCGGGGAGGGCAGCTGAGTCAGAGGTAGTGGTAGGAACGGTCAGTGATCGGGGGGGGGGGCAGCTGGGTCGGGATGGATAGGGAAGGACGTTGTCATGATCGGGGGATGGGCGCTGAGTCGGGAATGATAGGTGAGGGACGGGTCAGTATCGGGTGGGGGCAGGCTGGTGGATGGATAGGGAGACAGGTGTCAGCTGGGGAGGCGCAGAGCTGAGTGGGCATGGATTACGGGAGGACCGTGTCAGTGATCAGGGGGGCGCAGGCTGGGCGGGATGGATAGGGGACGGTGTCATGATCGGGGCAGGGGGCAGGGCTGATCGGGATGGATAGGGATGAGGCGGTGTCCCAGTGATCGGGGGCAAGGCTGTCGGGACGGATAGGGCAGGACGGTTGTCAGTGATCGTGAAGGGCGGACAGGCGAGTCGGGGATGGATGGGGAGAGGTGCAGTGATTCGGGGGCAGCTGAGTCGAGGGCATGGTAGGGGAGGACGGGTTGTCAGCTGATCGGCGAGGGCGCAGGCTGAGTCGGAACGATAGGGAGACGGTTTGTCAGATATTGAGGGCAACTAACGTGTCGGATGGGGTAGGTAGGACGTGTCAGTGATCAGGGGACAATGGCTGGAGTCCGGGACCGGGTAGGGGAGGACGGTTCTACATGTCAGTGAATGGGGGGGGAGGGTAGCGGAACGTGGGGTGGAGAGGTTGCTCGAGTTCTATCCTTTTTGGTAACAGGACTGATGGTTTGTGTTTGATATGCATCGATATGCTTTGGCTCCGTGGTAACGTTTATACTGGCTTGAGTTTTGCCG
This sequence comes from Semibalanus balanoides, assembly GCA_014673585.1. NCBI lineage: Eukaryota > Metazoa > Arthropoda > Thecostraca > Balanomorpha > Balanidae > Semibalanus > Semibalanus balanoides. The sequence continues at coordinate 108,382 of VOPJ01011773.1, read as the reverse complement.
GTTTTTGACTCGTTGTAATAACATTTTACAATAAAATGCATTGCATTATCAATGGAAAATACTCAATGGGCAAAGTTATTCAATGACACGCTTTTCTGTCAATTAACACCAAGCATACCCTATTTGATCAACACCAGGTCAAAGTGTATGCCATCTTGCTTATCAGTTGACTCCTATGTGGTGGCTTCTGTATGTTTTCCATTCAGCTTTAGGTCCCCGTCCTGCGCCGCTGGGAGCTGGCGACCCAGCATTCTGTCCTAACCCGCGTCCATGTGTTAAGTGTTATACTATGTCGCTCCGTCGCCGTTGTGTGACCGTGTCTCTGTTCCCGGCAGCCGTGACCGTGGCCCACTCAGAGCTGGAGAATAAGACGGCCAACTACCGCAAGGCCACCTCGATGCTGAAGACACACATGGGCATTGAGGTGAGTTCGGGCAGGGTGAACGTGCCGCCTCCACTCCAATTTACAGGGTAAACGCGCCGCCACCACTCCAAATTACAGGGGGAACGCACCACCACCACTCCAAATTACAGGGTGAACGTGCCGCCTCCACTCCAATTTACAGGGTAAACGCGCCGCCACCACTCCAAATTACAGGGGGAACGCGCCACCACCACTCCAAATTACAGGGGAAACGTGCCACCACCACTCCAAATTACAGTGGGAACGTGCCGCCACTACTTCAAACTGTGGGGGAACGCGTCGCCACCACTCCAAATTGCTCGCTCAGCTTTATGGGCTGTTTATCGTGACCTGTCTTCGAAGTGCATGTCCATTTCCAATTGTCAGCTTATGTTGTTGTGTATGTAGACTGTCTTCTAACCTGTCTGCTAGATTGAAGTCTTCACCCGCCAGACTGTCACTGTATGCTGGTGGTGCTGGATGTCTCGTCTCAGCAGGTGATGTCCAGAAGGGTGCTGATTGTATGCCAATGTCAGGTCCCAGGAATAGGATGGCTGCTGTGTGCAGTCCGACTGAACTGGGGTGGTGTCGGCTGGCATGTCACGTGACTGACCGACTTCGTGACCCTCTGGCCACCAGTCGTGCTGTTTGTCCTCCGGCCCCTGGTATTCTGTGCGCATCTGGTCCTGATATCTCGGTATGGTGCATGACTGTACGGATGGAACTACAACAAAGACACATATATACTAAATACCCGTAGGGCTATGAGCCGTCCGGCTCATAGCCCTACGGGTATGAGGCCGGAAGGTTTGCTGGTCGAAATGTCCTCGTCCGTCCTAGTCGAAATGGCCAGATTTGAGCCAGCGAGCTAATGTATGTCCGATCTGAAGCATCACAGTTCACCGCCCTCCTAACGGAGGTTCCAGAGGCCTGGCGCATAGTGGCGACTCTCAGCCGCTCCGGCCTTGTCGCTCCCATCCACTGCTGGGAGATGTCATCAATGTCTCCGCCGCCCACGGCTACAGTGCTCGGTGAGAACGATGACGTGTATGACAACCTGTGCCTGTGTCTGTTCGTAGGTGCGGCGGCGCAGCTCCAGTACAGCGGCGCCTGAGCCGGGTGCTGTGACCCGGTTCATCACGCTGACGCGGGTCGACGAACACGACGCAGAGCGGCCTTTCCACGTGCAGTACACAGTCAGCGGCAGCAGCATCACACGTGAGTACCGCGGAGACGGGGAACAGGGAGTACACTGTCAGTGACGGCAGCATCACACGTGAGTACCGCGGAGACGGGGGACAGGGAGTACACAGTCAGCGGCAGCAGCATCACACGTGAGTACCGCGGAGACGGGGAACAGGGAGTACACTGTCAGTGACGGCCGTGTCACATGTGAGTACCGCGGAGACGGGGGAACGGGGAGTACACTGTCAGCGGCAGCAGCATTACACGTGAGTACCGCAGGGACGGGGGAACAGGGAGTACACAGTCAGTGACGGCCGTGTCACATGTGAGTACCGCGGAGACGGGCAGTGGCGGATCCAGGATTCGGTCAAGGAAGAAGGCCACATAGCAAAAGTGGGCCCCCAGTCCTTGATGGTTCTTCTCAGACCTTAACGGGTCCCCTCAAGCCTTGGTGGACCCTTTTGACCTTAAAGAGAAATGTAGGCTAGAATATACCCTTTTAGTGCAAAATATGCCATTCACATGCCAAAATGGACCTCTGCAAACCAGAATTGGCCCTCTTTAAGCCAGAATGGTCACACTGGAGGTCAAAATGGGCGCTCTAGAAGTCAGACTGGGCCCTCTGGAGGTCAGAATGGGTAAATTTACTTGCGATTTGTTTGAAAACTGAGTGAATATAGTTTCGAGTCGCTTCGATTGGCTACGACTCCCCCCAGGCTACTGGGTCCCTTCGGGGCGCAAAGGGGAATGCTCACCCTCGGGATCCACCACTGGTATCATCTACCACTTACCAGTATCACCAGGATTCTGTATCACTCGTGTGACGTGAGTCATGTGAAAGCGTGAATACTGAGCAAATGAACAGAGAACCGTGTCTGTTGTACTATTGGCTCCAAAATAAGCGTCCCGCTGGGTTGGCCGGCACAGCAGTTAAAGGGAATATACCGCCTTGGGAAAAATTGTGGATTGATACAGATGAGTGCCCAGATGAGTGGCTCTCATCTCCATCATTTCTCATAATTTTCCCAAGGCGTTATTCTCCCTTAAACTGCTGTGCCGGCCAGCCCAGCGGGACGCTTATTTTGGAACCAATAGTACATACACGCGGCTGTTGTACACGTATGCCAGCTGGTGCTGTTATCAATACGAATGGTACATATCACTTCGTTTTGTCGTCAGATTATCGCCAGGTTCGCTCCGTATGCCGGTCCAGCATGTATCACCCCCAGACAATAGTCAATGCTGTAGGCATCTGCCGCTGAGACTGATCGGTGCCATTTGTTTTTGTAATCTGTTGGCTGTCCTGTAATCGGCCGCTGCTCGGTCCTCCTCTGGCAGCTCAGTCGGTAGTCAGCGGTACACTGGAGTGGTGGTACACATACGTTGTTCTCATTACACAGCTCTCTCTCTCTCTGTCTCTCTCTGTGTCCCTCTCTACTTCTCTGTCTCTCTGTCGTCTCTCTGTCGTCTCTCTCTCCCTCTCTCCCTATCTCCCTCTCTCCCTATCTCCCTATCTCCCTATCACCCTATCTCCCTATCTCCCTATCTCCCTATCTGTCTCTCTGTCTCTCTGTCTCTCTGTGTCCCTCTCTACTTCTCTGTCTCTGTAACTCTAGCTCCCCTATGTTCTCTCTGTTCCCTCTTATGTCTCTCTGTCTTCCTGTCTCCCCTCTCACCTACCTCTCTGTCTACTTTGCTCTCTCTGTCGTCTCTCTCTCTCCCTCTCTGTACTCTCTCTCCCTCGTCTCCCTCTACTGTCGCTCATCTCCCTCCTATTCGTACTGACGCCACCTCTACTCCGCTCTTTCTGTCGCATGACGCCACCATCTCTCCGCTCTCTGTCTTTCTGACGCCACCTCTCTGTCCGCTCTCTGTCGTCTGACGCCAACCTCTCTCGCTCTCTGGTCGTTCTGACGCCACCTGCTCTCCGCCTCTCTGTCGTCTGACGCCACCTCTCTCACGCTCTCTTTTCGTCTGACGCCCACTCTCTCCGGCTCTCTGTCGTCTGACGCCACCTCCTCCGCTCATCTGTCGTTTGACGCCACCTCTCTCCGCTCTCTGTCGTCTGACGCCACCTCTCTCCGCTCTTCTGTCGTCTGACGCCACCTCTTCTCCTGCTCATCTGATCGTCTAGAACGCCACCTCTCTCCGCTCTTCTGTCGTCTGACGCCACCTCTCCCCGCTCTCTGTCGTCTGACGCACCTCTCTCCGCTCTCTGTTCGTCTGACGCCACCTCTCTCTACCGCTCTCTGTCGTCCTGACGGCCCACCTCTCTCAGCTCTCTGTCGTCTGACCACACCTCTCTTCCGCTCCATTCGTCTGACGCACCTCTCTCCGCTCTCTTTCGTTCTGAACGCCACCTACTTTTCTCCGCTCTCTGTCGCTATGAGCCAACCTCTCTCCGCTCTCTGTCGTCTGACGCCACCTCTCTCCGCTCTCTGTCGTCTTCTGACGCCACCTCTCTCCGCTCTCTGTCGTCTGACGCCACCTACTATCTCGCTCTCTGTCGTTTCTGACGCCACCTCTTCTCCGCTCTCTGTCGTCTTGACGCCACCTCTTTCTCCGCTCTCTGTCGTCTGACGCCACACTCTCTCCGCTCTCTGTCGTTTCTGCACGCCAACCTCTCCCCGCTCTCTGTCTGGTCGATCTAGACGCCACCTCTCTCCGCTCTCTGTCGTCTGACGCCACCTCTCTCCGCCTCCTCTGTTTACTCTGGACCCACCTCTCCCCGCTCTTCTGTCGTCTGACGTTCACCTCTCTCCGCTCTCTTGTCGTCTGACGCCAACTCTCTCCCTCTCTGTACGTCTGACGCCACTCTCTCCGTCTTCTAACCTCTGTCGTCCTGACCGCCCACTCTCTCCGCTCTCTGTCGTCTGACGCCACCTCTCTCCGCTCTCTGTCGTCTGACGCCACCTCTCTCCGCTCTCTGTTTGCAGTGGTGACCACGAAGCCGTCGCTGGCGGACCTTCCTGACCTGCAGTCGGAGCTGGACGCCTCTGGTAACCTCGGCCAGTGTATGGCTCAGCTACGCTCCCGCTTCCAGCAGCTGGCGCGACAGCAGGCCGAGCGCAGAGAGCGACGCGCCGCCCGCGCCGCCGCCAGGACCGCCCCCGCCCCCGCCCGCGTCTGAGGCGGCTCCGTCCGACACGGGGGGCCGGCTGTGACGTGACGTTGGGGCCGGCTGTGACGTGACGTTGGGGCCGGCTGTGACGTGACGTTGGGGCCGGCTGTGACGTGACGTGACGTTGGGGCCGGCTGTGACGTGACGTTGGATCTGACGAGGACGCCGGACAGTGACGACGGTCGCCGCCGTAGTGATGCAGCACGTTGAGTGTCGCTGCTGGAAACTCCGAGTTCCGTGCTGAGAGGGAGCACTCCGGGCTCCTCCCGTTCGTAGGATAGTGAACAATCTATAATGTCTGCCGCGGTGCTGCTATGGGGCAACAGGACGCCACTGTGTTTTAATCAAATTGTTGTTTGTTTTAAAGCATATGTACATATTGTGTTCGTCTGCTCTGATAGATGTATCTCTTCGTGCCCATGCCCTTCGTAGGACTCTGTCGTGCTTTGAGATTAACAACACCATTGGTATCTCTTCCAATACTGTATATTGCCTGTACAAAACACTCGTCTGCTTAGAATAATATGTAAATGGTCACTATAACATGGATGAAGCACTCGCGGTTAGTTTCAGTACAACAGAACACACCACATAACAGATCTGTCTGGACAGTGTTCGTCTCTCTGTCTCAGCGGCGTCCGGTGTCCGCCGCCGGTCGGTACCTATATATCACTGTGTAAAACGCGCTGCGGCTGAGCGGGGTCACTGCGCCGGTACGGCGGCACGCGTGGCGGTCCATGTCATCACATCACGACTGAAGTGGCGCCTTCTCTCCGGCCCTGGCAGTCCACCGGCGGCTCCACTCCGGGCTAGACAGTCCACGGCGGCTCCAGTCCGGGCTGGACAGTTCACCGGCGGCTCCACTCCGGGCTGGACAGTCCACGGCGGCTCCTCTCCGGGCTGGACAGTCCACCGGCGGCTCCACTCCGGGCTGGACAGTCCACGGCGGCGGCGGCGTGCTCCACACAGCGTCCCTGGACCGCCGGGTCTCCGGGCGTCCTTCACATTGGGTCCGGCAGCCACCTTCGTCACATCGTCACCACCTGCCGCCGCCTGACACTGGCCTGCACTACACTCGCAGTTCACACTGGGCAGCAGTGCGCCGTGTCTCGGCAGCGGCGCGTCTCCAGACACTCAACTGACACGGCTCGTCACTGCGCGGCGGCCACGTCAACGTCACGTCCCGGGGCAGATCACGTCAGCGCCGGTAGTGGCGCGATGGCCGCGCCACGTCTCACGTCATGTCCTAACGCGGTGGACACTAGTGGTGAGACGCACATCACGACAGCTCCAGCACGTACGTCGCTGGGAAGATGCCGACGGTGCCGCTCAGCTCCCCCAGCCACCAGCCGTCCTCCTGTTTGTCGTGCACGTTGATGACGTCACCTGTCGGGCAGGGGACGGGGAGTTAGAGACGGTGCTGAAGACGTGGTCACCGGCAACACAGCGGGGACGGGGAGTTAGAGGCGGTGCTGAAGACGTGGTCACCGGCAACACAGCGGGGACGGGGAGTTAGAGGTGGTGCTGAAGACATGGTCACCGGCAACACAGCGGGACGGATGGAGTTAGAGTGGAATGCTGAGACGTGGTCACCGGCAACACAGCGGGGACGGGGAGTTAGAGGTGGTGCTGAAGATATGGCCACTGGCAACACAGCGGGGACGGGGAGTTAGAGACGGTGCTGAAGACGTGGTCACCGGCAACACAGCAGGGACGGGGAGTTAGAGGTGGTGCTGAAGATATGGCCACTGGCAACACAGCGGTGCTGAAGACGTGGTCACCGGCAACACAGCGGGGACGAACAGATTGAGCGTCTCCGATTGCGTATGAATGCGGCAGTTGCGCTGACGAAACCGAGTAACAGTCGAATTTTGCGAACGCAATCTCAAAGCGCAACTCCATTCCAGAACACTTCTGTAAGACGGGAAAGGCCTTGATACGAATTGGACAGGAGAGTGCCAATCCACCACTACGAGCTTCACGACGCCACTACATGATTATATCGGTTTATATAGCCTTGATTATATCACAAGACAGGTCCGAGCTGTTGATACAGCTTGGTCACAAACCCGGCGCCAGGAACCGTACGTCACCCTCCCATGTATACCTCCCTCCCTCCACCGTCCACCTCCCGCCGCTGCCACCGCCACGTACCGGCCTTGATGGTGAGCTCGTCGTACATGTTGGCGGTGTAGTCGTACTGGACCTTGCAGCGTCCGATGGCGGGCGCCAGGCCGGCCTCCACCGGGGAGGGTGAGACGGTGAGCTGGTCACTGCTGGCGCTGCCGCCGCCACTGTCCGCCTGGGGCGACGAGTCTCCCGCCACCGGCACCGGGCCCGTCACCGCCAGCTGGTAGTCCCGCTCGTCACCCTGACTGCTGAACTCGTCTGCAGGGACAGGGAGGGGGCGGGTTAGTACTTGAGCAGGGGGGGGGCTTGAACAGTGAATGTTCACGGCAGGATGTTGATAACAGATGAGTCATGGCTCTTCGTAAACGGCTGTGCCGAGTGCAAATGGCTCGAACTTTTGTATCCCAAAACACCATCATGGTTAAACGAGCCAGCGCACACAAGTCATGCAAGTAACTTCACATATGTAATTTAACTCAACAATTTGCAAAGCAGTAACAGCCAACGGGCGTGAGAGTGGCAAACGTTCCGGCAATGCGAGGACTACGTACAACTACTGTAGTCATGTCGGCAATTAACAGATGTCGCTGCAGTCGTATTAATAGATGTCGCTGTAATCGTAGTTCGTACCGAAGTCTGAGTCGGGCTGGTGAGAGGTGCCATCTGCCTTGCCGCGGTCGGCGGCCCACGTGGGCGAGCTCTCTGGCGACAGGTCCAGAGGCTCGAGCGCCACCCAGGCTGGTACCTGTCATCAGAAACGGCAGCGTGTCAGTCACAACAGGCGTCATCAGATACCTATTACCTACGCAACCGGCGCAGGCCAGGTCACTAAACACAGCACCGGCGCAGGCCAGCCGACATCCAGCCCCCGGCAGAGCCAGCCCATCGCAGGCCAAGATCCCAATGTAGACAGTGTCGTTCAACTGATATCATAAGAAGCAGTCGTTCCATTTCTCAGCCGCACTAACAGCAGGAATTGTATTACAACACCAGTACTCTCAGTAAACAGCGTCGCATTTCCATTATCAGGAGTCTGCTCACCTTGAGTATGGTCTGGGTCATGCCCTGTCGGTCCTTGTGGTACTCGATGTGTTTCCGGAGCGGGTGCTGCGGCCGCGGCTGGCCCTCCAGCTCTGCCAGCGCCACCTGCAACTTGTATCGGCCCGCCTCCAGGTAGGCCAGCAGGGCACGGGTCTGACGGAGACGACAGACGGCAGGTCAGGGCACAGGCAGGTAAGGGCAGATCAGGGCAGATCAGATCAGATCAGGTCAGGGCAGAGCAGGGCAGGTCGGGCAGATCAGAGCAGGTCAGGCAGATCAGGGCACAGGCAGGGCAGGGCAGATCGGGGCAGGTCAGGCAGATCAGGGCAGGTCATGACAGACCGGGTAGGTCCGGGCAGGGCATGCCGGGTAGGTCAGGGCCGGGCAGGTCAGGGAGGAGTGAGGCTACTGGATGCTGTGACATTTACCACAGCCTTAGCAACGTCTCAATGCAGTATATGGTTCAAAATAAATTGAATAGCTGATGATTCGGATCAGCTGCTCAAGCTTATGCCTAAAACAGTACAAAATACAACCATTGCTTCTCTTGGAAAGTCAGAGCCTACATTTGACAATGGAATTGTTTCCGTTAAAACACCCTCAGTTCGCCTGCCCACCACGGAGCGGCGCCACCTACATGCTGAAGCTTCTCGTGGACATCCTTCTTGGAGCCCTCGCTGCCGAAGTGCGGCGTCTCCTGGATGGCCTTGGCCAGGTTCTCCACTCCGTGTTTCCCCCTCCGTTCCCGTTCCACACCCTGGCGGATCAGATGGAGGAACTGCTCCAGAGCCTGCGGAAGAGGTGGTTGCCACGGTTAGACTACGGTCCGCTGAGCAATGCAACACTCACTGCTCTGATAAAAACAAACTGCTTAATGACGCCGCACACGCAACAATTATAAAAACGGTGATACAACACTGTAATGGTTGAAACCATTAAGCGTTCTACGTTTTCAGGCTTGTGATGCCAGTTGTGTATTTACGTTTTACATTATCTCGAGCTCCCATATCTTAGGTTTCATCCCTCTCTATCCCACCCCGTACCGATGACCGATGACAGACCGATGACTGATGACCGATCTCACCTTCTTCCGCCGTTCGCGGTTCATGACGTTGGTCATGTCCTCGGCGTAGAAGTCGGGCAACAGCTGCTCGGGGATGTTGTGGCCGGAGCCCTTGACGTTGATGACCGTCTGCACGTCCCGGTTGACGTCTGCGCACTGGATGGGCTCCGAGAGGCGGTCAGCACTCTGTGGGGCAGGGCACGGCACGTCAGACACTGTGTGATGTGACGTCAGAGTTCAGACAGGGGGTACACGGTGACGTCATAATTACACATGCGCTAAAGTGGGACGGCGCGTTAGGTGTGGGTAACTTTTGGGCTTCATTTTCGTACGTGATATATATAGTCAGTGAACTCACGTTAGTCATGGTAACGTAAAACGGCACAACCCACATTAGACCGAGGTCTTCAGCGTCACTTTGCAGAAGCTACAATGAAGCGGCACAGGCCATCATATGGCCTCTGGAGTCTAAGTAAACGGTCACCGCTCCACGGACACTGGATACAATGACGTCACGGGTCATGGTCCAGGGGCAGAGACACGCGTGGGATAACGGTGGGCCAGTGGCAAGGAACGAATGGACCGCCATTATTCTTCCTCCAGCAGCGTATTTGGAGAAGTAACAGTTTGGAGAAGTAGCGGTTTTCCGCTGCGGATGCCAGTAGGTACTATATGATTGCATTAATTAAACAATTATACACTGAAGATTTCACGCAGAGCAAACGTTGCTAACCAAACACTTCAGCAGACGGCACTCGCCAGTCGCCAAAGACATGGAGGTCAGCCGTTTCCCGTACCGCCAGTTTCCAATGCTGGCGAAAAGTGACGCTCCACACTTCACGCACAGCGCGCGGCGAGCCGAGCCGTTACGGAGAACGTGACGATGACATTATGAGATAGCGGCGCGTCCCGGCGGTGCCGAGTTCGGCAGCCCATGAACTGGGGCACGCTCAGCTCCTGTACCACCGAGTCACGACCTCGTTCCACTACAGCGACCACGGAGACCACGGAGAGATGATCACAGTTGTGACAGCGACTTGATACGCGATCGGCAACAGTTATAAATTGAAACTGTAATGTTAGCACACATATGGTCTTTATTGGTATAATTTTTCCGAGGACCGCCTTTCGAATTATTTTTGTTTTGATTTCCGCATCGAAAGCTTCTTGGTATTGCTGTTCCAAAGACTTTGATCAACAAATGCTCTCCATATGCCGCTTGGCACTGGCAAAAGTAACATAACATTATAGTCACGATCTAAGCATTCGTTAGGATATTATATCTCTGCCCATCGGGACCACTCAGCTGGTCCTTGTAGATTGGATAGAGTGTATAGAGACCAGATCCCTTTCAATCCGCCCTGGCTACCGCTCTTTCATCCTTAGTCACGCTCACGTTAATCCGGGTCTGGTGGCCGCTGGTCACCGGGCATGGTGGCCGCTGGTCACCGGGCATGTGGCGGCCCTCAGCCAACCCCCTTGCTCCTTGATCCCATGGCTGCGCAATGGCCTGAATGAGCCGAAGCAGTCTTTTACACAAAATGTACACCAAAACACCAAACAAACACCAAACACAAAATGTAGAGCTCGGCCGTTTTTTTAGTCCGGCCGTGCTCCGTATGAGGAGTTCCGTAAACAAAGGCGCCGGAACGCGCGGCAAGAGGCAAACAAATGTGCGGCCGAGGCCGAGGCCGAGGCCATCTCCGGAGGCCTAGTCGAGCACACTATACTCATACCGAGTGAAATCGTGCGCCATCTTATTACGAGGACCGTGTTGAGTGGCTAAGCGAGATTTAGTATTCGCGCGCGCTCGTGATGTATGGCCTGGCTGTGCGTGTGATGTGATGGTGTTGTGTGTGTGCATGGTGTTGACTGTGTGTGTGTCGTGTAGTGTGTGTCACTGCCTGGCGAGCCGATCATCAGGCTGTGCACTCTTCCTGCTGATGTCGATCTTATGTGCCAGCGAGCGCGATGGTTTCTGGTGGTCAGACCCTGGAGCGGATCGCCAGCCGCACCAGCCGCTCCTCCTCCGGAGCCTGAAACACTGGCTGTCCCTCTGTTGACGTGGCCGTCTCCCGACTCAGACTGGAAACAACAGGGACAGGAGGAACACGTCAATACTTTAGGCATCTGCCCGCCGTGCGGGCTAGTGCAGGGCGAAGGGGAAACACGTCAATACTACGAACTCACCAGTCTGGGGCACAGAACTAGGGGAACACGTCAATACTTACACTCCAGACTGGAACACAGGACAGGGGAAACACGTCAATCTACTGCACGTCCAGCCTGGGCACAGGGACAGGGGAACACGTCAATACTGCAAATCCAGGACTGGAACACGGGGGCAGGGGGGAACACTCACATACTGCACTCCAGCATGGGGCACAGGAACAGGGGACACACGTCATACTACACTCCAGCCTGGGGCCCAGGGACAGGGGAACAACGTCAAGACTAACACTGCCCAGCCTGGGGCACTAGGGACAGGGGACACGTCAATTACTACACTCCAGCCTGGGGCACAGGACAGGGAAGACGTCAGAGTACTACACCTCCAACTGAATCATCGCATTGACAGGGAACACGTCAATACCTACATCGACTCAGCCGTGGGGCACAGGACAGGGGAATCACGTCAATAACTCAAACACTCAGCCTTGGGGCACAAGGGACAGGGGAACAACGTCATATTAACTACACTCAGACTGCACACAGGGACATGGGGAAACACGTCAGATACTAACTCCAGCCTGGGGCATCTAGGGACAAGGGGAACACGTCAATACTAACACCCAGCCTGGGGCACAGGGACAGGGGAACACGTCAATACTGCACTCCAGACTGGGGCACAGGGACAGGGGAACACGTCAATACTACACTCCAGCCTGGGGCACAGGGAACGGACCGGAACAGAGGTCACGCGAGGTCAATACCTACGCCAGGCTGCGGAGCAGAACAGGACGGGAACAGGGGTCATGCAACCTCAGTGACTACTACGCTAAAGACTGAGACAAAGAGACAAAACATCAGATAGGATACGTATATTTCAATTGCTCCACTATAGTCAAGTTCTAGAGTACTCTAGTAAGTATGTCTCGGACAAGGAGAATGCGAAAAACATACGCGTCTATATATTGCATTCGGATTCACCAAGCCTATGATGAAACATAATTGCAAGCACAGGTTACTAGAATACGGGATACAAACAAATAGCGGGTGACGTCAATACGATTAACATTTAACACTGCACTGCTTTATATGGAACAATTAGGTTTCGGGTGATGACAGGATCACAAACAAAGCAAGGACAATAAGGATGAGCCTGACGAGTGAGGAAAACGTGAGTATCGACAGGAAAATCCGGAAACAACACGAAACAGGTGACTCCAGTGAACACGACTAGGCGAACAAACAAACAGCTGTGATCTACTGACAAGTACGCGCCATTGATCTGCCACTGGCCTTCTTCATTTGGAAAGTAAAAGAACATTCGTCTGTTTTTAGCCATCCGTTGCAGCAGTTTCATTGTTCGCTGCACATGATAGACTCGTTTGTTCTCTCCAGCTGGCCGGCTGACTCTTACCGTGCCCGCTCTCCACGCAGACAGAACGTGTAGTAGTCGGTGTCAGCCTTGCTCATGGCGTTCCCCGTCTTTCGCCGCCGGTTCTCCACCTTGTCGGGTAAGGGCCAGGTGAGTTAGTAGAGCCGGAAGCGTCACCCCTCGGCCGGGGCAGGCGGCGGTGACGGGCCCCACTGTCGGGGGTAAGGGGAGCCAGGTGAGTTAGTAGACCGGAGGCGTCACCCTCGCGGGGCGGCGGCGGTGAAGGCTCCACCCGTGCGGGGTAAGGGGCCTCAGGTGAGTTAGCAGACCGGAGCGTACACGGTGCGCTCGCGGGGCTAGGACGGCGGTGGACGGGCTCCAGCCTGTCGAGGGTAGAGGGGGCCGGTTGAGTTAGCAGACCGGAGGCAGCGCCGTCACTGCTTGGAGCGGGGACTCGACCGGGTCAGGCGGTCGGGTGACGGGCTCCACCTGTCGGGGTAAGGCGGGCCAGGTGAGTTTTAGCAGACCGGTAGCAGGACACCGGCCTCGCCGGGTCGAGCGGCGGTTGACGAGGCCCACTGTCGGGGTAAGGGGCCAGGTGAAGTTTAGGAACCGGAGCGCTCACCGGCCTCGCCGGGGCAGGTGCGGCGGTGACGGGCTGCTGCACCTGATCCCGGGGTTAGGGCCTCAGTGAGTTAGTCGCAGACCGAGCGTCACCCCTCCGCGGGGTCAGGCGGCGTGACGGGCTCCACTCTGTACGGGGTAAGGGCCAAGGTGAGTTAGGTAGACCGGAAGCGTCACAGCTTTCGCGGTCAGGTGGGGGTGGTTGGTGGACAGTGCAGCGTCGTTCAGTACGCGATACCTCCTCCACAGCCCAGCAGCGTCAGACAGTGTCATGCGGCACATGTCACCAGAACTGTCAGCCATCGATATACACGGTGCATGCATGTGATAGCATGTCAAGCTCATAGTCTCAAGCTCATAGTCAAGCAAGATAGCATCCCTCTTCAATAATGTCAAGCTAGTCAGCGTAAAACGGGAAAATAAACGGTGTAGCAAACAAATTAATGCAACAAACAGTCCTTTATGCACTATGACCAATTTTAAAAAAAAATGCAATATGTTATTTAGCCCTATTTATTCCTGAATCATTCGTTAGAACAAATACGATCTATACATACTCCAGGTCCAGACTAACACAACGTCTCTACCCAGCCGAGCCGAGCCGGGCTGCACGCTGCACCTCACCTTGTTGGTCTCCTTGTCGCTGAGCTGTTTACCCCGCCCGAGCCGGACGTCCAGCGCCAGCTCCTCGGCCTTCTCGTTCTCCCTCGCGCACTGGTACGACAGCTTCTTGGCCTTGGCCTCTGCCGAGCGCCATTCGGCCAGGTTCTTGGCCGTTTTGTCCACCATGCCCTCCACTGACTTCCGCACCTTGTACTGCGTGTCGATCAGGCCCCTCAGCGGCTTCACCAGCTCCTCCGTAAACGTCACCGCCATGGTCCTGCGAACAGAGGTCAGGTCAGGTCAGGTCAGGTCAGGTCGGGTCGGGTCGGGTCGGGTCACATCAGGCCCTTAAGCGGCTTCGACAACTCCTCGGTGAACGTCACCACCATCATCCTGCAGGCGAGAGGTCAGGCCAGGTTCGATCATAGACGCCAGATCAGGTTGGGTCAGAGCAGGTTAATGGTGAGGTTTGGCAAAGTCAGATTAGGTCAGCAGTTATTGGGTTTGGTAAGAAGTCGATCAAGTCAGGTCGGGTTTGGTTGGGCCAGATTAGGTCGACTCAGGCGACATTTGGTTGGACGGAACGGGAAAGGTGGTAATGGTAGAGATATTATCGAAATTAACATACATTGTAACATTGCGATGTCCCTGACATACTATACTATACACACGAGCGGACACAAAAGTAATCGAAATAAAAGCGTTCGATAAGGCAAGCATTGTTGATGGCCGGATCGGTGTCTACAGCAAGCCAGTCGGTTACAGACCAGTCAGTTTCCTCTGAGGAATGTCTGGCAGAGGCGAGTTTCCTGCCGCAGTTGCCCGAGTTCACGCACACAAAGCCGGGACATGTCGCTCTGATTTGCCTGTCGCCGTCAGAGCGGCACGGCGACAGGACACACCGGAACTGCGCGACTGAAGGTCGGGCCCACCCGGGCTCCACATCAGCATCGGTGGAGTTTCCTATTTAGTTAGATGGGGCCATTGCCCCATTATAGCTTGGCGTCTGGCTCCACCAGCATTTTACGAGATTTGAATGTATGCAGTCAATGTTAAACAATACGTTTCCGACCGATTACTTTAAGCCTCACCAATTCCTTGCAAAACCTCCAGACGCAGACATCTGCACAGGTAGGGGTGACCCCAGGAGCCGGGACAGAGACATTTGCCATGCCACAGAGGCCACTGCCACTGCGTCCGCCGTCCGGTCACGACGTATATGCTGATGTTACTTGATGTCACGACCATGACTTCCACCGGTCTGACTGCATCCATCGCCATAAAAATGCCGCTTATCAATCCCGTACGTACACATGAATGACAAATGGCAATGCCCGTGATGTCATCCAAGTTTGTTTGTTGGGATCATGGCATTTGTATACACTTCAGAGGACATTGTGCTGTGTTTTGTATATAGTCGGCGCTCTGTCATGTTTTTAAGGCGTCGTGTAATTTATCTTTCTGTCTATAGACGTTCTGAAGATGTCAATTAAGATGAGACGATGGGATCGTCATGGGATGAACGTTGTTGGTACGGGGTGCCTATTTTATGCTGCATGCCAGCGTTGCTGTTACTCCGTTACCTCCAAGACAACTGGCGAGCAATAATTCGTTCGTTACCGTGGGAAACTTTGCAGACTGTGATTTCAAGACATCCTTGCCATTTCTTTGGACAGAACAGCTCAATATTCCGCATCCGTGCGCCGTTTTGGAAGTTTGAAGGAAGACTCGACAACATCCACTTAATCTGTGAGTCATGATAATTCAGTGAAATATTGTATAATTTATCAATCTAATCAGGCGCGACGGGACCTTGCGGCGTTCGATTCACGATCTGCGACTCCGTGTGGGTAACCAGTGACCTAATTCCACATTACATGAACACTAATTGACGAGCTATAAGAACAACCAGCTGTAAATTCAGCATTATTGAAAACCACGCTCGCAGTCTGCACCGAGAAATGCACGACTTTAGTAAGTCGTGTTCATTTGAACGTCACCGTCACCCGAATTCCCGACTGCCTGACGAGGGCGCAGCAAGCACGGCGCATGACATGTTGTATAACATGCTGTACGCGGGCGCTATATGACGCCGCACACTGAAGGACACGGAGCGCGGAGATCGGTCATGGTGGAGCACGACACTGCAGCATGACATATCAACTCATCCAGTGAAGACACCAGGCCCGCGCTCAGTAAATGCAGCAAACAGTCCGCAATTTGCAGCCGCACGAGCAGGCCGACCCGACCAGGTGACGTTCACTGCCTCCTCTCGACCCACTCGATAATCCCTTCCGGATGCCAGGCGGCCGTTCTCCGACCCCGCTTAGAACCGATCCGCCTGTGGCCACAGCTCCACTCTGTCTGATCTGCAGGCTCAGTTTACAAACTGTCTGGCCAACGTTCGCATCCTTGGCAGCCGACCGGTACCCTGATTCGTTCCAGCTCTGTCAGCAACACTCGGGAACAGAGGAGCAGTGGTAAATATGTGTGAAGAGCCCCAAACACACCGCCGCTAGTGGAGCTCGAGACCGTGTTAAGAAAAACTGGCCGGATGGAAAGCATACCGATCATCGGGTTCTACCGCTCTATCCATTTCTATCCAGCTATCAGCTCGTCAATCCATTAACAGGCATCATGCATCAATCCGCCCGGCACCTACCCAGTCATCCAGGCGCCGACTCGCCAAGGCCACACGTCTATTTCGTACATTCAGCTATCCACATCCCCCCGTCAAAGTCCAACGTCGGAGTCGTTGTACAGTTTTGGTCTTTGGACGTGTTTCGTTGTTGGCGGTGACAGGAATTAGCCGGCGGAGGCGGTGGCGAGGTCGCCGACGATGCGATAACGCGCTAAAAGCGAGCCGCTATGTTTTGCGGTGTGGTCCGCCATCGACGGGAAAGTCAAACACGGTCGGTCCGACCGGACCCGCATCAGAGCCAGCTGACGGCGACACGGCCGGCGGTGGGCTGACGTCATATCACGTGCATCACTTTGTCACCATGTGCGGCTCTTCACGTCATCGCTGGCGGTGACACGACCCGATGAGGTGGAACCGATCGAGGGAGAAACCGCCGACAGGAGTGGCGATTTCTCCCACAGGGCTTTATACTGCGGAGCTGCCCGAGCAGAGATGACGGCTATTTGCGCACAGATGTCGCCTCGCCCGTTCGTTGCAATATTTTTTGGACCGCGGGTGGCGTCTCCCTTGGCTCTTATTCACAGTTGCCAGCGTTACGACGATACTTAATGATGAGTAAATTACTAATTTATGCGTGATTTAACCATAGTAGGTCCGTTTGAGTTCAACAGCACCAAGCGCGCCGATGCAGCAGTGCAATAATTTAACGCCGGTGGTACCATGCAGGAAGGCCTGCTGCCGACAGAAAGCAGGCGAACGGTTCGTGACCGTGAAACGGTTCGTGACCGTGAAATATCTTGCCTGTTGAGCTGGTCACACCAGCAAATCACCAGAGCTCAACACCTGCACACGACACAGCAACGGTTAAAGAGACGGCGTAAAACAGAGGCATTTCGTTCGAACACGGAAGCAGCTAGCAGACAGGTACGGTGCACGGAAAGGAACCAACGCTCTGCAGCCGTCCGTCTGGGTCCGGTCACTTACTTGTGAACATCCGCCTCGTACTCCATCTCGGCTCCGACCATCTGCCAAGCCTGGTTCACGCTGCCCAGGCCCTCCTTGGAGGCCTTCAGCAGCTTCGACGACAGCTTCTGCAGACTCTTGGCGTAGCTGACCTCCAGGTCCGACCTGCAATACAACCGACATCGACGTGTTCAAGCGGTAGCAATAGACGTTCCACACCCTTTCAAGTGGTAGAACGGTGATGCATGTTATCGAGGTATGCATGTAGGATACAAATCGTCAACAGATAAAATCACTCAGCAAGGTTACTGGAATCCCACTGTTTCCCAGGTGGCTACCAATGATCAGCACCGTAGAACGGCAGTCTTTACAACGGCGACACTAACAGTCAGTAAAAGTCAGTAAAGTTTTAAAAGCTATCGGCACCGTCTCGAGGTGCGACTCAACACGCCAGCGTTCCCCTGACCCCATTCTTCACCCCTCGGTCGCCAGGCCAGGTCACGACCACCCAATCACCGTCCCAGCCCGCATGTGCGGCGCGCGCACCGCTCAGAGCCCCATTTGGTGCACGCACCCTTCGTCCGACCGCGCGGCATCTGGCTAGCAGAGGGGTCTTTTTGCCGCGTGTCCAGTCAGTCACGATGCCTGGGGCTATAAAGGAGCACAGCTGGCTTATACCGAGTTACGATCTCGGCACGCTGATCCAGGCAGCATGCAACGGTCCACCGTTCTGAGCGGTATTCTCTGTCGGAAAACAATGATGAGTCGTGCTGGACTAAGAAGCAAGAATGTATTTTGATATATGGGACAAATACGATGGCGGTAACGGTAAGTGGTAGCAGGTGATGATGATAATTTGGTCTTACGTGCGCACCGACTACGGTTTCGGTCGTACGGCGCATATCTAGGCGGTAACAGTAGAGGAAGCGGGGACGGTATCTAGGCGGTAACAGTAGAGGAAGCGGGGACGGGGACGGGGACGGGGACGGTGCCGGTGACGGTGACGGTGACGGTGCCGGTGCCGGTGCCGGTGCCGGTGCCGGTGCCACCACACGATGACGAACCACCTCACGCATGGTAGCTTCGTCACCATCCGAGGTCAGAGCCGCCGTCCCGCCCCGACCCGACCCGGCCCACCACCGCCACCTCGTGATGGCGGGATCCGGCAGCAGCTCTGCCTCGTCGGCTGCCAATTTCGGCTCTGAACGGCTTCGTGACCGTCCAGCGCGGGCGTGACGCCGATTCTTCCGATCAGCGGTCCGCCGGGCCTTGATAGATGGCCTGAGGAACGGCAGGGTGACGGGGAGCTCTGCACTGCTCTCCTCTCACTCAGAGGTGGACATGACGCGCTACCGTGTCGGTACTGAGCAGTGAGCCTCGCCCTGCCCCGCGGCACGCTATAGAGGTAGCATTATACCGACAGAGGCGAGGACGGAAGGATCTGGTCTCCCTCTCATTACGTGATAGTGCTCATGGGCACCAGCTGTTAGTCTATCGAATTATCTGACGAAATCGCAAAGGTTCGTGCAGGTCTCCTGCGGTAATGACAGTTCGACCTTCCTGTTCCCCATGAACCACGACTGCAATTAATGCTGACTCGCCATGTGTCCTATCTTGTCCTGCTAAGACCGACCCCGGCACCACTGCACGTCCAGCACGAAACTCTGTGACCGACGTCACGCAGCAGCCTATTCTGGACCCGCCTAGCTCACGCAGCGCCTCGGTCAGTCGGGGGACCGCAAGCCGTCCTGCAAGAACGCCGTGACGCTGCAACCCCAGCAGCCGAAATTGAATTCCGTGTCCTCTGGTTAACATGCACTGTGACCGCCATCAGAAGTTTGGTCGCTACGGCAGGCAGTCGAGCACAACTAATAGATTGCTCACTGTTCAGCCCATGGTGTCGAGCATGCGGTCAGGTCAATCAAGGACAGCAACGCCAAGATTCGATTAGTGGTCGAGTACAACATTTGCAGACCGTCAAGACCCACGCAGGTCGCCAGGTCGTTCCTCCTAACAGTGCCGGTCTGTCATCGGTCCACAGCTCCCACACACAACCCACACACAGCCCACACACAGACATACACACAGGAGAGCCTGTGTTATGCGGAAGTCCGGGGCGAGAATAGCTCCCGTGCCACTGCCCGACGGCGAACAGGTGGGGCCTGACGGAGCCAGCACTGTGGAGAGCGGTTCGGAGCCGCCGGGACGAGTCACCAGCACATTACTATAGCATGCGCACTACCGGCCGATAGAGACAGGACATCCGACAGTCGCACATCCGTTTTCAAGACACGAGTGATGCGTCACGAACTGACCGCGATTCGACTTAGTCCCTCAATGAAGCGATGAGACCCGTATCGTGCATGACGTGAGACGGTGGCGTGGTGGACGTGGCAGGATGTGGACTATAACCCACATCCCTCCACGTCAAAACGACACCAGCCGTCTTCACGTGATGCTTGACGAATATCTGAATTGACTAGACTCGTCATGAGATGACATGACTCCTGAGTCCTAAGTCCGGGTGGTCCGTCACCGAGACCGACCTACTGATGACTCTGACTCTGAGTCTTCGGCCTTTATATGCGGCCGGCTCAGACGCGTGTCAGCGGGGTCTCTGCAGGCAAACGGCTGCAGATTGCAGCGAGGAGAAACGACCTCCCACGACGAGAAACTTGTCAGCTGATGTATCTCAGGTGTCGCGACATCGCGAGTATCAGCGGCGTACCGTCAGAGTATCAGCGGCGGGGTACCGAGAAGCCGTCACTCTGAGCGGACCCGCTGGCCCAACGCGCGTGTCGAGCCAGTGTGCTAATTAGTCTGCAGTGTAAGATAATTTAGTGACACCGATTAAACGGACGATTACGTGATGGAGGTACAGAGAAAGGCCGAAAAGGACAAATCGGTGTGCAGGAAGGCTGTCGTCAAACAAGCGATTGAAATTCGATATCGTGGAAAGGGAGGAGGATTTATTGTAACAAAACGTAACACGGGAAAGCGAAAGACACAATTTAAAATCTGTAGAGGTTTTCTTTGCTTCGATGACGTCGTGACGTCAGGGTAGAAATAGAGCGAATGTTCTTCGGCTTTTGGAAGCCGTTTCACAGGAAGGTTTCGCTTATTATTATATGTAACCATTGTCCTCTGAAGTGGCAAAGCAGGCTTCAGTGAGGCAGAAGTGAACGTCTATAGCGCTAGCGCATTAAGTTGTACAATACATACAAACCAAATACAAACCCGAACAATGTACCGTGACGCGTGCGATATTATTTCAATTGTTTGTCAATCATCTTTTCAAAATTCATCGAAGATACGGGATACTGCTGGAGAATAAACTCGAACGTTTTTGCGGCATACAGAAAGTCTACAAACGAATGAGCTCAGCATATCATTTGAATCGATAATGAAATATCGATTAGCGACATAGTGAAAAAGACGTTTCGATATTCGACAAGGCCCATTACCTTCAAGGGCAATCACAATGAATAGAACAAGGACCAGATATATACGCATTACGCAATACAATTTTATTATTATTTAACTTTAAGCTTCGGATAATGACAGCCGAATGCAAATGTCCAACTTATAAGTGGAATCATCACTTGTGACTTTTACTTTGATTAGACAAGTCTTGTCGCACAACATACCACCCGACTGGCGACTGCCCAGAACCCGACATTATCTCAGGACATCATCGATGATACATCAAATGCGTTACGAAAATTTAGGCATGCAAAATTAAGGTTTTTATATCGCCGTGCGTAGTGTAAAACGATAACCGCGTGACGTCTTTCTCTTTCAACATCCCTTTCACTGCCCAATGGCATGCCTGCTGAGGTTCAGGGACAGGGAGACAGTGCTGCGGACACGCTTATCAGTGATGTCTGACGGATCTCTCTCTCTGTCTGCCTGTCCCTCTTCTCACCTCTCCTGAAGAATGACGGCCAGCTCCTTGCAGAAATCTCCGCCATGTTTGATGTACTTGCGCAGCTCCTCGAATCCATTACTGCCCTGCAGAGCACGGATAGGGCGGCCGGTCAGTATATTATAATCAGTACCCACGCTCGGCTCGACTTCATTATAGACTACACGCACACAGAGGGGCGCAACATCACACGGATCGGGGCACAGGCAGAGTGGGTCAGGCAGCTCATGCCCACGGACGCGGAGGGGAGAGAGAGGGAGTCCTCCACTACGTCTGTAGCGTGATGGAAGGACGTGCTGCTAAGAGCTGAGTGGTAACAAGGGGCCTGTTCCCGTCGCACCTCTAACCTCCTCAAAGCTGCTCCCACTTGGTCCAGTCGTATTCTTTAACGCAGAGCAGTTGCAGTTGCAGCAACTTAGAGGAGGTTAGAGGCGGTTAGAGGCGCGACGGGAACAGGCCCAAGGTGTCCGCCGCGGGCACAGCGTCACTTTGAGCAGTCTGATTATAGACGGCCTATTAGACGGCGCCAAAAGTATGGGGAATCATAACCAAGTGTTAATCAAGGACGGTACTACGTAGGCCTTCGCAGTGACGAAGTCACGCGATCTGAATTCTGATGCACCGTGGTGGTAAAAAAACGTGAACAATATGTCAATTAAATCACAAAGCATACACAACACAACTGAACCACAACCATATGCGCAGCTCTTTGTGGCTGGGATCCAGTTTTGGCTGGTTCCCAGGCTGGGATCCAGTTTTGGAGGACGATCGAACGATGCCGTGTTGCCGTATGAGGTAGCTCTGACGTCACCGCTGGGCTCGGCCACGGTCGGTCCGGTCTGCCCCCGCAGCTCCTGCAGGCTTCCAAACTAGGCAGGCCGAGCTGCAGGTCCCTTCCGGAGCCCGCCACGGTCACGGTCCCGCGGTCCGGCCGCCACCCACACACGGAGTGTATATCTGGTCAGAGTCACGGTCCCGGTCCGGCCGCCACCCACACACGGAGTGTATATCTGGTCAGAGCCATGGCCCAGCAAACAAGATCGTGTCGGAGTCCAGATACGGCAGGTCACGTCTCCCAAACGGGAGACAACAGGGAGACGACAGCGCTGTGGCGGCCAGTCGGCCGAACTCTGCTTCTTTGTCATCGGCGGTGTGTTTTTGTGCCCCGCACGTGGGCTGATAATTGCAGCTGATGTGCAGTGGCCGTCCCCGATAAGGCCCCGTGTTGTGAAATATAGGTCTGTCTGAGCACGAATCTGACATCAGCTCGGCTCCCCTAAGTCACGCATGGACGGCTCCCTCGGCTCGTGCTTGGCTGAGGGAGACAGGGAGACAGGGAGACTGGCGGCAGTCTGTACCGCTCCCGGCATGAGATTGTCATCGCTAAACTAAAGCTTGCCTTGATTGGGCCGCCATACATACCCCCATACCTGGTCTGAATAAAGTTGTGTGGGTGTGCCGACATATCTCCGTACCATAAACTCGTCCCTGGATCAGCTGCAGAGAACTCTATATGGTGCATCTGTGGGCCTCCAGTTCCCGGGAGCGGAGCCTCAATGTCATCGATCCCTTACCAGCCTGCGTCATTTCACCACATGGCAAGGCGACTGCAGACTGCAGGCAATGCAACCCACCGCCGGCCGGAGAAAGGTCAAGCCAACCGTAACATCTCCCACGAACAAACGTCGCGCAATACGGGAAGCCGGAGCAACACCGGTTTCCCGAAACGGCAGCAATTTTATCTATGGCACGCCGCGAGTGAAAACGATGGTTTGACAATAACCGGGCAAACCAGTGACCGCCGGCAAACCACTGTTGTGAAGTTTGCAGGTATCCACGAGCGGATTTCGCAGTGGCCGAAAAAACCGCTCCCGTCACTCCGTCACTCTCTCTGCGCGGTTTACAAGTGTTGCCATGTTGTCTGCTGTGTGTCGACACATAATTGGTGCCTCACGGATGGCAGCTCACGACGAGAAAGGCAGGAAGTGGAGACGGCAGCGCGGCCACCGTCCGGCCACCGTCCGGCCACCGTCCGCCCACCGTCCGCCCACCGTCCGGCCACCGTCCGGCCACCGTCCGGCCACCGTCCGGCCACCGTCCGGCCGTCCGGCCAACCCCCCCCACATCGCCACCGTCGGCCACCGTCGGCACCGTCCGGGCCCACCGTCTGCCACCGTCCGGCCGCCGTCCGGCCGCCGTCCGGCCGCCGTCCGGGCCGCCGTCCCGGCCGCCGTCGCGCCGTCGGCGCGTCCGGCCGCCGTCCGGCGCGCCGTCCGGGCGCCGTCCGGCCGCCGTCCGGCCGCCGTCGGCGCGTCCGCCGCGTCGCCCGCCGGTCCGCCCCTGCTCGTCCGCCACCGCTCCGCCCACCGTCCGCCCACGTCCGGCCACCAGTCCGGGCCACCGGTTCCGGCAACGTCCGGCCCACCGTCCGGCCCGTCCGGCCACCGCTCCGGACCACGTCCGACGCACCGTCTCGGCACCGTGCCGGCCACGTGCCGGCACCGTCGGCGCCGTCCG
The DNA here is from genome assembly GCA_014673585.1 of Semibalanus balanoides. NCBI lineage: Eukaryota > Metazoa > Arthropoda > Thecostraca > Balanomorpha > Balanidae > Semibalanus > Semibalanus balanoides. The sequence continues at coordinate 84,625 of VOPJ01011773.1, read as the reverse complement.
GCCGCCGTCGCCGGCCGTCGGCCGCCGTCCCGGCCGCCGTCCGGCCAACCGTCCGGCCCCGTCGCACCGTCGGCACCGTCCGGCCACCGTCGGCCACCGTCCGGCCACCCGTCGGCCACCGTCCCACCCGACCGTCGCCACCGTCCGCCCACCGGTCCGCCACGTCGGCCACGTCGGCCCACCGTCGCCCACCGTCCGGGGCACGTCCGGCGCCACCGACCGTCGCGCACGTCGCCACGTCCGGCACCGTCGCCACCGATCGGCCACGCGGGCCGCCATTCGGCCGCATTCGGCCACCCCGTCCGCCACCGGTCGGCCACCGTCCGAGCACGTCCGCCGCCATATCCGGGCCGGCCACCGCGCCATCCGCCACCCGGCCGGCCGCCTATACCGTCACCGTCGGCCAGGACCGGGTCCACCTCCGGTCACCGTCGGCTCACGGTCTGCGTCATCCGTGCGGTCACCGGTCCGGCCACCGGCCGGCACCGTCCGGCCCTGGTGCAGGCTCGGATAGGTGCGCAGAGTGCATGACCGGCTCGGATGCCGGCCCGTGACCTTTTACATTGGGCTCGTAGCCGGGGCGATGTTTCCTGTTGTACGGCTGGTGACGACATTGCGCTGGTATATATTGTCGACAGATTCCACATACTTCTGCACGGTGGTCACCGCTGACTGCAGACCCAACCACATTCCATGTGCATTATGCACTGGATACGTCACTGCGACAATATGGTAAAAACTTACCAAACTCTTGCTTGTATGTGTGCGATATGTCTCTATGTCGTGGATCTTGCGTTTTTCAAAATATGAAGTCCCCCGCTGCCCGCTCGTGCAGTAATTCAAAAACAAAACGGGATCACAAATATATATGTCCTAATACCAAAGACTCATAATTAGCCCCAGCATCGTTGCAGTAATGCTATAACACCAGCTCTATTAAAATCAGAATTGGTAATCTTCCTATTTAAAGCACCTTTTCCGGAAATGAATATTTTGACACAAGTAGAGCGATTTAAGTGTTGGATAATGTTTGGAAACAGTGTTCGCAGTTTGTTCACCCATGAATTTGACCTACTTCCTTTACATCCTTTACGCCTTCATACCGAGGGATTAGCATGTCAAACACGCCGAATACCATAACCTGCAATGGACTGGAGCCAGCATATCTTCCGATCAAATTAAGTCAACGCTCTAGTTACCGTCACCCAGACCCCGTCGGTACCTTCAGGTATCGTGTTTCTGACCTAGAAAAACTGGTCATCAGAGAGTGCCGGACTACCTGCCGGATATGACAGTGACAGCGTCACAAGACTGACCCTGTCGTACCGTATCGTCACCTGCCCCACAGCACGGCTGACAGGCCGCGGGGTCGGCCGGACATGGCAGGACCAGGCCAGGGGGGGGGGGGCAGGGTCAAACGGGATGGGGAGGGAGACACACCGAGAGCCAGAGACCAGTCAGCCACTGCCAGGTGATGCCACACTATGCGGATAAATCAGTCATGTTACTAAATCACGGCCACTAAATCGCAAGAAATCGCAGTCCATAGTCAGGGGCAGAGCCAGAACAGTGTGCCGGAATAACGGACAAACACGTTTTGACCGACGTTGTATCACATATGAAACTGCGTGGACTATTTCCGAGTAACTTCTATCGATTCTGATTATAACATTTAAGCTATGGAAGTTCATAAATGCTCGGGCATCTGACGGCGGCCGTCGACCGAGCCAGCTACCGCCGCTGCCGGCCAGCTCCGGGACGGCCTGGAAGGAGAGCTGGCCAGCTGGCAGCTCAGAGCTGCAGCAGCTCAGTCGATCAACATGACGCCCCGCCACCGGGCCGGCCGGCCGGCCAACTGGACCGAGACAGGCCTGCAGGGCGCCCGATCAGCGGACGATAGCCTGCGAGAGAGCAGTCGCTAACCTCCATCCAAGGTCCCGGGTCAGTCACTTATACACAGCGTACCGACTTTCGCCGCGCCGCCGAGCCAAGCTACGGCCGCCACTCGGGGCCGCATTGAATGGACCCACTGCAAACAGCACGGCCGCCCATTGTAACGAGCTCTGACGTGTTAAAACGAAACTGATGGTTTGCAGGTATGCCGCGATCATGACGGGGTTAATGTACCGGCAACATTCAGAGCAGTACCACACCCAGAGTGTGTCCGATTTATATACAGATGGTATCACATCACTCCAGTCAAAACGCTAGTGAGAGTGACCTACAGCCTGCCCGCCTCTGATATGTATACCTTTCATCAGACATTCCAAGCCTTCAATGATTCACTGACGTCTGTCCGTTCAATCCTCCGTCGGCCCCGCGACTACACAGCATCCCGTACCGACACACTAGTCAGTGGTTCCGGTTTTGAGCCGATGGCGAAACGCAGCTGAGTTCCGGTTCATCGACGGCCCCCAGCTGCTGCTCCGGTCAGCTCGGCAGATAAACTGGACCTGGGAGAGCGAGCACAGCGTCCTCCTCACATACCGTCCACGGACGTCCATTGTCCCAGCCGTCTGTGGGGCACGAGCCGGACTGGTCTGGTGACGTCATGGCCTACTCTCGACCCGGAGAGCAGATCACTGTGTCTGACCGGTCGGCTCATGACAGCCGGCAGTCCTCATGACAGCCGGCAGTCATCATGACAGCCGGCAGCCCCAGTTCAGCGAGGGGCGATTAAGGACGCTGAGGTAACATTCCGCGGCTCGGGCAGCTCTCGGTGGCGGTCAGTAGCCGTCCTTCAAAGTTCAGATGCGAGTTATTTAAGTCCTTGCGGTGATCGGATCAGCTCCCTCTCGTACGTCGCTATAAGTCTGCCTAGGCGACGTGTTGCGCACAACAGAACTGGCAGCAGTCTCGGAGGATCAGCTGGATTGCTAGGACTCGCAACGCAGTGATTTGTAATGGTGCGGAAAAATGTTTTGCAACGCGTTGCAAGTATCATGGCAAGATGTGTAGATGTGCTTTGGTGCACGGCCATGCGTACTAGGAAAGGCGGGTCCTGTACGCTCTTTCGACAATATTACCGCGTCTTAAGTGCAGGTGGGTTTTTACACTATGCTACTTTTCTGCAGGGGTGAAGGTGAAAGGAAAATCCCTGAAACCGGCAGATCTGAGCAAGCGCCAACTTTGACCTTCCAGACTTAGTTTCACCGAGCGGATATGTTGGTGGTTAACAACATACCCACAGCTATGCCAGTGGCAGATTCCTTTGTGTTTTGAGACTAAATGTCAAGCACTGCGCTTTTAAAAGCTTCGCACAGTATCGGACTCACTGGAACGACGAGGCGGTTGGGACATTTCAGCGGAGCTGCCGGGAGCTGCTGTGTTGCCGTACATACATCGCAGATAAGCGACATCTGTCTCGTCAGTCTGTCTGTCTGTCTGATCTGTCAGATAGGCGAGGAACCACAGCACCTACGCTGTACCACCACGGGTGGCATGGTATGGGGGGGGGGGTCGGGGGCAGTCAGAAGCCCGATTAGCCGGACTGTTTCATGTGAAGCCTCACTCATCTAGCCTGACCAAACCGAACTGGCAGCCAACCAGCGTTCTTTCGTAAAAGACAAAAAGCCGTTATTCTAATTACCAATTATTGATTGCGACTTTTATTAATACATGTATTGGGAAATTTCTTATTTTAATGCAGTTCCAAATGTGTTATGTCAAAGTAAAACAAAAATTCGTCCATATCCGAGGCCATGGTTTCTGGAATCAGATCCCCCTGGAGGAACATGCAGGTTCTAGGTTTACCATTGCTCAGGGGTATCTGTCACCAACTGCATGGCTATTCACCAACTGCATGGTATCACAACTGCATGGGTGCCTAAGTACGGTCGTGTTATCGACGCTGTCGCCGCCTGTATCGACAGGAATGGTCCATCATTCCGACTCTGAGAAGGATCAGTTGACTATCTGAACTGACTCTGACTCTGAGATCAGTGACTAGCCTTGTTGACGGATGGCATGTCCCAAATGTGTGCAGATGGTTTATACCGGTGTCATACCTCTGTACGTCTAGGGGAAATGTTCCGTCCGTGAAAATTCTGGTCCGCTGTTTCTGCTTATCTGCGGTGCTGCACGCAGTGGATCCAAGCATTATGGTTAGTCATATGTCCTCTCCCGTATCAGGGCGAGGGCAAAAAATAGTTTTCAATAGATTTCACTGCATGTAGCACCGCAAACAGCCCGATGGACAAAGTTGACATTGAACTAACGGGTGCGCTTAACCAAGCTTTTTAAAAAATACTTTCTACGCTAGCTTCCGTCAGACCGAAAACAAAAAAAAAAAAAAACATCGGGGCCCCCAGGGGGAAATGGAGAATTTTCTTCGCGGAATAGATCACTGAAAGGACTCTGCTAGCCGTTTTCACGAAGGATTTATTCACCGGGAACATCGTCATCGGTTGAGGTGATGAAATGGACAGAACATTTACCCTAGACTCAGAGACTGTACGCGGTGACTGGGAAAAGGCGCTCTTGTCTGAATGCAGGGCAGCGAGCACGCTTTTACAAAAAAATACAAAAAAATGCAGGTCACACACAAGCGACCGCCCCATTGAAGGACGTCAAGTGCATTTGAATGAATAGAAGTAGGTAGAAGTTACACTTGATCTCCGGGGTGGGAGGAAGTCAAGAACCGTGGGAGGCTTGCTGTGCTTATTCCTGAGATGCCAATAGAAAACACACGAAGCAGAAACTCCCAACGGGCCAGCCACGAAATTGTTGATTAGTCGCGATCACGGACATTGTTTTCCACGGCGCTGTTGGTCACGAGGGACCGGGACCAGGCGGGTCGGGTCAGGCTGTGTCCCGGCTGTCACCGGCCCGACACCCGCCTCGTCCTCACGGAATCGCCGAGCCAGGACTGTTCCCAAAGAGAGAGAGAGAGAGAGAGGGAGGGGCAGGCGAGCCTGTCCCAGTCAGTCACGCAGACGGCGGGGCGGTGACCCAGTATCTCCCGGTGACCAATCACCGTCCCACTGCCCCGCCCTCCGGACCGGCCGACCTCATCTGATCCCTGGTGACCCCCGGTGACCCCCGGTGACCCCCTGGTGACCCCCGGTGACCCCTGGCGACATCTGGTGGCGGCTCGCCCGCGTCGGTCAGAGGTCACTCGGCTCCGACATCCGGCGCACATCACATCTGCCGGGCCGTGGCGGTAAAAACTGCCGATTGTCACGCCACACGCGCCGCTGCCGCCGCTGTTAGCCGACACAGATACGGCAGTCTGCCGTGGTAAATATACGGTCCCGCTGCTGCATCGCTATCATGCTGCACTGGTGAACTGTTTAAACGGCTGCAACTAAAACCTTTAACCTACAGTCCGTTTCCCGGCTGTATGGCCGAATGGAGAGCATCAAAGCGACCGACCGACATCTGATACCTTCTGTATGAATCGCGTGCGATGTAGGTATGCACATCTGCCATCTGGCCATGGCAAAGCTCCGGGGCCCAATCAAAATAAACTAAAAGCAGGTGGATCACATCTGGCGGGCATCATAAGGATAGACAGGCGTCAGAATGTAGAACGTAATTATAGACGACTTCGGCCGTTTTAGAGTGCATAGATGTAGGTCCACGTGTGCATGCGCCCAGGCAGCAACAGACCTGCATAAATATTTATATAAGCATTTCCCATTGATACATAATGCAGGTATGACCACTCATGTCTGCGACTGCTTTCTCTGTTACAGTCGCAATCCTAGTATCTCACGATATTTTCGCCACATTCGCAAGCTAACCACAGCACACAATCGGCCTTGGCTAGTCGTAATTGCTAATTACAAAACGCAAACCTGCAAACCAAATTACACACAAATACCTACACCACCTGCACCTTTCGATTCCCATGCTCCCTCATCCCGCGAAATACTCCTCTAACGCGTCGGTTACCGTGAGAGGAATTCCCATGCTCCCTTCTCCCGCGAAATACTCCTCCAACGCGTCGGCTACCGTGAGATGCGCTCTCCTCACGTTCTCCGGTGACGTCAGTGGCGCTGAATGACGGCGGGTGGCGAGTAGCAGTTGGCGTCATCTGACAGACGCACACCGTCACCGGCACTGGGTCACGCACCTCACATTCGCACGCCGTTAATCAACCGAATCCCACCACCCGGCCTCGCCGCCAGGCGGACAGGGCCTAATCTCTGCCCGGGGCTGGCGGCAGCGAGCGGCCGCGGGCGGCAGCGGATTGCGGGTACGGCTATGAACAGCACTCAGGCGTCCGTGGCCCAGCCGGGAACCCGTCGCCAGCCGACCGGAACAAACCACTCCCATTACCGCCGACCGACCGACCGACCGACCAGCGCGCTGGCCGCCGGCTATGGAGTGACATACCACAAAATCCCAGCCTCGCCACCGCTGAGGAGGATTGCGCAAGGTGGCAATGGGCTGTCGGCCTCGCGTGTGGCAATGCTGAATTGTATCGACGGAGTGTTGTCGCAAAACGTCCGATCATATTCCCCAGCGGAGCATCCGATATAAATATCTATGACCTGCTGAATGCTGATGCGGTGATGTGTTGACGTTATTTCCACCTCTCTCAGTCAGCTGATTATCTCTCTGCATGGGTCCGTCCGGGGGGTGAGGTGGGAGTCGCTCCCCCTCCCCGGTCCCCACCTCACCATCAGACTTCCTCCATGCACCGCCGTGTAAAAATAGGTGCCGATCTCGGCAGGGACTGCTGCCTGCGGCGGGGGACTGTTTGTGTTGGAGCGGACCGTGTCGACGGAGGTAGCTTCCTGCCCGCTGCACTGGCAGCCAGGTGTGGGGCGGAGGAGGCAGCTCAGTCCTGTGGAGGAGACCGAGGGAGCTTCCTGTCCGCCAGGTGGCAGGCCGGGCGGAGGAGGCAGCTCTGGTCCTGTGGACGAGTCACACCCCAGCGGTAACGATGGACCACGCGGCGTTGTTTACCCGCGGACCAGAGCAGCACTCATCCGGGGAGATAACACGGCTGACTGACTGCCGGCGTCCCCACACAGACTAATTGAGGGAGAGGGGGAGGGCGCTGACCGGTCAGTAAGAGTAGAGGGAGAGCGTGTTGGATGACCTAAGAACGTCTCGCCGGAGGGTGTTGCTGAGTCGCTCGGGTCTGGTAAATTGGGCAGAAGGTTGTAGGGCAGTAGGTAGGGCAGTAGGCAGAATGTAGTTGACTGAGCTCCCAGCCGAGTGTCAGACTGTCAGAGCACGGCTGCCATTCGTAGGTTAGCGGCAGTAGGGCAGAATGGTAGGTTCACTGAGCTCCCAGCGAGTGTCAGAGCCACGGCTGCCGGGTCGTAGGTAGGGCAGTACAGAATGTAGTTCACTGAGCTCCCGCCGAGTGTCAGAGCACGGCTTGCGCCATCGGTAGGTAGCGGCAGTAGGCAGAATGTAGTTGACTTGAGCTCCCAGCCCGAGTTGTCAGAGCACGGCTGCCGTCGTAGGTAGGCAGTAGGCAGAAATGTAGTTCACTGATTAGCTCCCGCCGAGTGTTGTCAGCAGCCACGGCTGCCAATCGTAGGTAGGGCAGGGCAGAAATGTAGGTTCACTGTAGCTCCCAGCGGAGTTGAGTGTCAGAGCACGGCTGCAATCGTAGGTAGGGCAGTAGGCAGGATGTAGTTCCACTGAGCTCCCAGCCGGCAGTGTCAGAGCCACGGGCTGCCCCATCGTAGGCAGGGCAGTAGGCAGGAATGTAGTTCACTGAGCTCCCAAGCCGCAGTTTGTCAGACGTGTCAGAGCACGGCTGGCATCGTAGGCAGGGGCAAGTAGGCAGAATGTTAGTTTACTGAGCTCCCAGACCGAGTGTCAGACTGTCAGAGCACGGCATGCCCCCATCGTAGGCAGGGCAGTATGCAGAATAGTAGTTAGACTGAGCTCCCAGGCCGAAGTGTTCAGATGTCGGCAGGCAGGCTGCCATCGTAGTAGGGCAGTATTTAAGCAGGAATGTTAGTTGACTGAGCCCCAAGCCGAGTGTCAGGACTGTCAGAGCACTGGCTGACCGTCGTAGGCAGGGCAGTAGGCAGAACAGGAATGTAGTGTTCACTGAAGCTCCCAGCCCCGAGTGGTCAGACTGTCGGAGCCCACGGCTTCCATCTAGGCAGGGGCAGTAGGCCAGAATGTAGTCTCTTTCACTGACTCCAGCCAGAGTGTCAGACTTCAAGAGCACGGCTGCCATCGTAGGCAGGGCAGAGTAGGCCCAGGAATGTAGTTCACTGACTCCCAGCCGAAGTGGTCAGACTGTCAGAGCACGGCCTGCCGGTACGTAGGTGGGCGTAGCGTAGGCAAAATGTAGTTCACTGCAAGCTCCCAGACCGAGGTGGTCAGACTGTCAGCAGCACGGCTGCCATCGCTTAGGGCAGGCAGTAGGCAAGAATGGTAGTTCACTGAGCTCCCAGCCGAGTCAGTGTCAGGCACGCTTGCCATCGTAGATTAGGGAGTAGGCAAGAATTTAGTTCACTGAGGCTCCCAGCCGATGTGAGGAGCAGTGTCACGAGACGGCGTGCCGTCGTAGGCAGGGAGCAGTAGGCCAGCAGAATGTAGTTCACTGAGCTCCCAGCCGAGTATTGTCGGACTGTCAGAGCACGGCTTTGCCGTCGTAAGGCAGCGGGCAGTAGGCAGAATGTAGTGACTGCAAGCTCCCAGCCGACAATATCCCGTGTATCATATCGAGTGTGCAGACTGTCAAGAGCACGGGCTTGCCATCGTAGGCAGAGGTCAGTAGGCAGAATGTAGTTGACTGAGCTCCCAGCCGAGTGTCAGACTGTCAGAGCACGGCTGCCGTCGATACGCTGCGACGCACCGCCGTCACGAAAGGCTGACAGTGCCTGGCGGACGACCGCGGCAGTGTCGGGTTGCTGGGTTATTTGTCAGGTGTGATACTGATGCTGAAGGTAGATAGGGTTTCCTCCGTACCAGGGCACCCTCCGTAACCATATGACACACAAGTGCCAGGCGCGGATCCGGGATTTCGGTCAGGGGGGGAGGCGACATACAAAAAGTTGCGCCCTCCGGTGGCGCGGTAGCCATGGTCGCGACCCGGCTCAGGACGGGGAGGGCGGCACACGCCTTAGCGCCCCCTGGATCTGCGCCTGAGTGTGGTAACTGAAACTGGGGCCAAGACTATATCGACTGACGTAATACCTGAAATAGCTGAACAATTAGCCGAATAGACGGTTCAGTGATTAACTTATACAATGGCATTCAGTGTAGCACAAAAACGCGCAAACATTTGACAAGAATGCGCATTAGTTGTTCTTAATCTGCGATTTTATTCGAGCCTTGACTCGGTTTTCTGGACGCAAACTATGCTAAGGCGATTGCAATGAAGGTCAGCAGGAGTTGTCTGAGAGAGACCGTTCCCCAGAACAGGTGACGTCGAGCAGTGCTGCTGGCCGAGCCTACAGCATTTGACCGTGATCTGAATGTCACCAAGGCAGCACGCTCTTGACGACTTGGCTCATTGACAGGCCTCTTCAGCATAAACCTTCACCGCCTTCTCATCAAGTATAGAATTATGATGTTTGAAACCAGTAACTTTCATAATCATCGCATTTGAATGCCGCATGGAGCATCGATTCGCTGGAGATAGAGTATGTGAGCATCGATGCCGTTCTACTGCCCGCAAAACGTATCGATGCACTCAAAGATCTCATCTGGTAGCTCGAATTTCGCTGGCTGTGAAATTGCTCACATCTGCCGCGGATATCTCTTTAGACTAGCCGTCACGGTTGGTCGCTCCTCCGTCTCTCCTCCTCAGACTCCTCCCTCTCTCCTCAGACGCAGCAGCAGCAGCAGCAGCAGCCGACAGCAGCCGACAGCTCTGGCCGACACAGTGTCGGCTCTGCCATTCAGTTCCGGCTGAATGAGCGTCCCAGGCGGCGAGGCAGCTCCCCTGGCCTCCGGTCCACCCCCGGTGCAGGCCCCGGCTGCCGCCGCCGCTGAAAGAGAGACGCGTGGAGAAAGTAACGCGGCGACCGGTATGCACGCAAAATAATCGCGGCGAAAGTGGTCTGCAGAGACGGGTCTAGGAGTGTCGCCGAATGTCGCGAATGTGATTCCCGTGCAGCACGGCGGGACGGACGGCGGGCAGACGGGGGGAGGAGACAAGGTCGAAGACATGGCGGGCAGACGGGGACCGAGTCGGAGATGGACGGGGAGGAGACGGGGTCGGGCGACGGACAGACGAGGACGGAGACAGCGCGGACGCTGATTTATTGCAGAGCACACCGAGGCGGAGCAAAGCGCCAACGTGTAAAGTGAAGGGCGAACCCGCTATCTGCGCCTATCTGCACCACTGGCCACTGGCCACTGCGTCCACCGGGCTGCGGGTGTTCTTAGCCGTCACCAGATCTTGGACAGAACAAGAAGCCCTGGCTGGCCGGAATTTTGCCCTAAGCAGCGTGATGACCACCGTGACGGGTGCTGGACGTTGATAGGTGCTGGCATGATAGCGCAGACCACGGCTGAAGAGGCGTTTTAGTTAATCTTAAGCTAGGTGAAGGTCATGGCGAAGGGAATTGCCCGCATTTCCCCGCCCTCAGGTATTAAGGGTTAGCATGTGCCTGTATGTGTGCGGCTTGTGGTCGGAAAATACACGAATATTAGCAGGTTGGTGCGTCTGAATGTGAGGCCGATTACCGATTAGTGGCGCCGCACCGACAGCATTGGTAGCGGCGGTCTGACTGAGAGCTGTCAGGCCCGGAGCTCTCCAGATCGCAGCTGACGAGGACAGGTTCTCAGTGCGTGTTGATTGGGACGTCAGCTCAGATGGAGGAGTGGACGAACTCGGAGGGACAGACAGCGGTCCAGCAGTCAGCAGCGATTGACGAACGGGACGGGGAGGGAGGGAGGGGCTGAGTCGGCTGAATCAGCTGAACACGGCAGCCGTCAGCCCGGCCCGACCCGGACCCGGCCCGCATACCGCATATCGGTCACCGGAAACACGCAGAGGCCGCCCCGCCGCCATACCATCACCGCAATCACCGCCACCGCCGCCGCCGCCGCCGCCGCCGCCGCCGGTGATTCAGACGGTCCGCAGCCACGGCAGTCACTAGCCACCAAGTCACTGGCCTAACAAGTCAGCCGCAGTCCTGTAGTGACTCAGATCGCACGGAGGCGGTATCGTGAAGCGACCACCGGCAGTCAGAGACTCCTCCATATGTGTCATACTGTCAGCTGAGGAGCTGAGTCAGACAGCGGTCCGCCGCACCACCGCAGCCCCCGGTCAGTCGCGGTGGCCTCATCAGATCACCTCCTGTGTCCCCGGCACCCGGCACTGTCTGTCCCCGGCTGCGTGCGCCGTCTGTTCTAAACTGTGCGGGTCAGGCCACCGCAGCTGGTACGGTGCGATAGCTGGTGATTGACGTAAACCGTTCAGAACCGTGCAGAGGCCCACTCGCTCAGAATTAATGTGCCAATCAGGACTATAATATGGGGCGTTGCATGCTTCAACAAAGCGAGTGATGCAAAGAGACGAGGAGAAATCTGCATCATCCATCAAACGACTCAGAGTCCTATCCAGTGCAGGCCGCAGGGTAACCAGAATATCCCGTAAGCAGGGATCAAAATATCCGGACATCCGCCTATGCCGGCATTGGTATTATTCTTCATCCATACAACGGCAATCAAACGGACGAAAGGAACCGTTCGCATTCCGGCGCTCATCCGCGAACAGCGGACACGGGGAGAGATATACAGTACAGCTGGCTACCGTGGTCCACACATTCCCCGCCATCAGCTGGCGTGACGTCACGGTCGCATGTCACCACTGACGTCATCAGACAGGGCAGCACCTGCCGCGCAGGTAACCTGCTGCGGGCCGAGGGTCGGCCGGCGTGTCCCATCCTCCCTCCCCTGGTACACCACAGAGGGACGACCTTGTCCACCTGCCCGTGTGAGAGGGACGGACGAGGGTCTATTTACGCGCCAACGCAGCTGAGTGGACGGCACCTGTGGACGCTGCTGGGTGGTGGTGGAGGTTCGCTGAGGCAAGTCCAGCCAACCGTGCCAGCCCAGAGCGACCCAGCCAGGGCCGTATATGTAGTATAATAAACAGGACCGCAGCGTCACCCGGCACGGAACAGCGTGGACCGGCGTCTCCCAGCCTGGACAACCGTCCGCCGGTCGTGATGGGAGATGATTGTTTATCGTCTCTGTCCAACGGCCGGCGCCAACGACGCAGGGTGGCATTCAAACGCGTCGGTCCCGGCGGCCGGCGGCGGCCCGGCGGACCAGGGATCGGTGGGCGGTGGGTCGCTGGGCGGCGCTCCACAGCCGTTACCACCTCTGATGGATGTGATCCCGGCAGAGCCAATCGACGTCAATTGAGCGAGCCGTTGCCAACGGCTGGCCGCCGGCACAGATCGGATGCTGGAGCTGCTGCTGGAGCTGATCGGGTGCTGGAGCTGCCGTTCACGGGTGCCGAGCTCGGCTCCAATTGTGTGACGTGTGTCGGTACATGTTAGGGGTGTGACGGGAGTGTGAGGTGAGGTGGTGCGCATCAGCAATGACATCAACATCATCAACATTGACATCAGCACCGGCGGCATGGTCAGTATACGAATGTTAACAAATGACCAGGCCTTATTGGAAGGCGATAATGACAGCGTATCATCAGAAAATAAACGATGCACCTAGTCGTCATTTTGTGTGGGTGTACCACATTGAAATGCCTCGAACTAAATGGCACTGGCCGTGGTATTTCGAAGTTAATGTGACGCAGTTGATATATTTTTACTACGACAAATATCTTTTGATCAAAACCTAAACGTACCCAGCTATAAGCCTCACGACCATGGGCATCGAAAGCGGGGAAAACGTGGGACACGTTCCCCCAAGTGGGAGACGTCCACCCCAAACATTATCGGATTTTAACATTACGTTTATGGACATTGCATGGAAAAAGCGACTTCAAAATGTTTCCGTCCCCCCAATTTTCGGAAGTTGACGACGCCCCTGCTCACGACACTCGCACAGCACCGCTCATAAGGAATCTGCGCCAGAGAAGACAGCTCGAGGGGCATCCAAATACGATCAAAGCCTCAACGAACAGTTAGCGATACCTTGGACCAGTCGGTGACCAATCGGTCACCGACCTGCCAGCTTCCTGTTTACCTTGGTGATGGACCTGAGCAGGTTGGCCCGACTGCCGGAGCGTCGCTCTAGGATCGGCATGTCGGCTCCTCGGCTCTCTCCTCAGCTCTCCTACTCTCTCCTCACTCACAGGACAGCCATCACCTCAGCACAGCAGCACTGGCCGCCACACGGCACCGGCTCAGCCCCGACTCACACCGCACACACACACACACACTGCCTCGACACCGGCCTCCCGCACTCTGACCAGCACAGCCCTCCCGCGCCACCGCCAGCCGCTCACTGGCTGGCTGGCTCCGCTGCTGGCTCCGGGCTGGTGCCGCGGTGCGGGCTGGGCCTGGGCCGCTCACGGTGGAGGGCCGGCTGGCTGGCTGGCTGCAGGGCTGACTGGCCCACCGGGCGGTGCGGGGCGGACAGGCGGAGGCAGGGCAGGCGGCGGCGGAGGTGAAAGTGCGCAACGCGGCCCGCCAGTGGAGGATGTAGAACAGGACTCACGCGGCCGCGGCAGTGCCCTGCCGACAGCCAGGTGATGCAGGGTCGGGTCTGGGGATCATCAGGTGATGGTCGGAAATGATGTAACCGAGAGGAACTTCCGACAATTATAGGCCCCAGATTGAGCACCGGTTTCAATCCACAGACAAAGTCTGTTAAGTATTTTTTAAATGTATTTTCAATCGACCTTCTCCTTGAATGTACCAAAGTGAAAAAATATTTTGTTTTACAATTTTGCATTCGGGCACAGCCCTTCCTTCAATGTATTTTTCAAGCCAAAATTGAACATCATTTCAGTACACGACAAAGAATAGACATTTTTTTACAGCTCGTGAAAAAACAGAGACAACATCCTCTACCAAGCCCAGCTGGAAACCTACCCCATACATAAATAAATACAGGAATAAATAAATATAGACGAAACAAATTTGCATATTATTTACAAAATACACTCCAAGATCGCACACTTTATGAAAGGAATAGACGAACAATTTGCAGATTAAACAAAAATACACACCGTAACATCGCACAATCATCAAAAAATACCTAAATAAATGAAGAACAATACAAAAGGGCACACGAAATCACCCTTCAATCATAATAGGACACCCACAATAACAGGTATAGGTACCGATCTAATCCTGTAACCTAAAGTATATAAATGCGATAACTAGCGACGAACAAATTTCTTCAATAACTCATACAAAAGAATGCGATCCTATCCTGTGATAATTGCGCCACGATGATCATATTGTCGTCAAGCCGGTTTCTGTTTCTGATACACAGAGATTCAACAATTTTTCTATCTGGGTGGTCCTTCGTTTTCATCAAAACTTTAACTTCCAAAGGAGGATCAGCAAGTGTTAAAGTTACTTGGAAGTTAAAGTTTTGATGAAAACGAAGGACCACCCAGATATAAAATTGTTGAATCTCTGTGTATCAGAAACAAGAAACCGTGCTTGAACGACAATATGTCTTCGTGGCGCATTATCACAGGATAGGATCGCATTCTTTTGTATGAGTTATTGAAAATTTGTTCGTCGCATAGTAATGCATTTATATACTTAGGTTACAGGATTAGATTCAGGTACCTATACCTGTTAATTTGTGGCGGTCCTATTATGATTGAAGGTGTATTCGTTGCCCTTTTGTATTTGTTCTTCATTTATTTAGTATTTTGATGAATTGTGCGATTTAGGTGTGTTATTTTCTGTTTAATCTGCAAAATTGTTCGTCTTATTCTTTTCATAAAAGTTGCGATCTATGAGTGTATTTTGTAATAATATGCAAATTTGTTCGTCTAGTATTTATTATTCTGTATTTATTTATGTATGGGGTAGGTTTTTCAGCTGGGCTTGGTAGGGATGTTGTCTCTGTTTTTCAACGAGCTGTTAAAAAGATGCCCTATTCTTGTTCGTGTACTGGAAATCGATGTCAATTTTGCTTGAAACATCTGAAGAAGCGGCTGTGCCCGAATGCCCAAATGTAAAACAAAATATTTTTCACTTGGTACATTAAGGAGAAGGTCGATTGAAAATACATTTAAAATATATTCATGCTCCTTGCTCAAGCACTACGAGAAATACCTGTTAAGTATTGTTTATTTCTATTGTTTAGAAGAAAAAAACAGTCCCTTACATTCATACTCTGGGAGACACAACCAAGGAGGGGGGCACATGGGCCTGTGCCCCCAAACGAAATGCAGGGCCTTTTTTAATAATCAATTTGCTATCAATGAAAGTCAAAGGCTTACAATATACTTTATATTAACATCCCAAGGGCCTAGAGGCGCACACAAGGGGGGACACGGGCCCGTGCAGGCACGTAGCCAGGATTTCGCCAAGGGGGAGGCACCTCGAAAGGGCCCCTTCCCGAGCGTTAAAAGGGACCATTCCCGAGCGTTGAAAGGGCTCCATCATTGTACTCCCTCGTGCTGGCTAGGGGCCCGTCGGATAATTCCCCACTGCCTTTGAGTGTGTATTATTTGTGCTGGGATATTATAGCGTAATGTTCTTATACCTATGCGTAGGTACTCCCCGTGGCCAGGTCTTCAGTTTCCGCGTAATATGTTTGGTTTGTGGACCAAGCACCGTATCCTTTTTGGGATCATGCTGCTGAAACTCGCACCCTGTTCCGAGGGATATTATATTTGGGCCGGTCGACTGTTTCAGCGGCACGCCCAGGGATTCGACCCCGGGTCACCGGCACAGAAGACAGGAATGTCCCTGCGCCAGATCGCTCCCCAAACCGCGTAATATGAGAAGATCAATGTCACTCACTGCTTACGTAAGGCATGCACAATGCACAATAGATGCCTCCTACGCTAAAGAGTTATAGACTGACACACAGCACATTTTGTGTCTCGAAAGCAAATCGTGTCTCGCAAATGTTGCCCTCCCCCGACGAGTTTTCGCGATAGCTCAAAACACAATGGCGCTATCAACGTAAAACTTTCAGCACCTTCTATTACATTAATTTTACATATTTTTTGAAAAAAAAGAAATTTAATTGACAAATTTGGGGATATTGCAAACTTTATGACGTCACTACACACGAGCTTGAAAATTTTATCAGCTTAACTTAAACAGACCGTACAAAGACAACGTCTTGACTAAAATGCAAACCAAAATAATCAAAAGATATACAATGTTATGGCCCACAAAATGAGCATCTCAAATATTTGAAAATAGTATTTTTGACCCTAAAAATAAATAAAAAACAGAAGTCATTAACTGGTCATAAAATAAAAAATTCAAAAAATGTTCATAAACCAGAATATTTGTCAGAGAACCACATATTAAAAAATCCAAACCAAATTTCAAAACAATAACTCTTTTTAACTTACTTATGGCTTCCAAGTATGGTAAGAAATGACGTCATATTTTGAAATTGCATTTTTTGTCTCTCTTTGATAATATACAAACAAATAACTGCCAGCATTGTATTTCTGAGATACAACTAGTTTAAAAACATGCATTTTTTGTTAAGATTTATCAATTTCAAATTTTGACCTTTCGTGACTTGAACCTGAATTGAGTTTGACACTAACTTCCCTTAAATGAGTTCAGATGGTATAATTATTGTGATAATAATTATATCGTTATAATTTATATTAATTATATCGGATTTAACGTATAAAACAGACCATCAAACATGTGTCGCATGACTTTCGAAAATCTTTTGCGGATAGACGATAGTGACTTTTTGTGACCTGACTTTGAACCTTGAAATTAAAAAAAAAATATTAGCTCATGCAGAATGTGCATTATACTATTGGGAGAAATTTGCGTGATCATGGTCGCAATCAAAGGCTCTGTATGGAAAGTATTGTCCATAAACTCAAATGTCTTGATTTTGACCTTTGACCCGACCTTGACCTGATGTGACCTCAATTTCAAAATTTCAAGTATGCTTTAGATGTGTCTTAAAAAGAGCTTTCGAACGCCGCCTTGCGCCAGCGCGTCTCGCTGCGATAATTGGTTCCGGAGATAACAATGGGGAATATTTGTCCCCCCCCCGGTCAATGGCGTTCGACTGAGTCAAGCGCAGCCTCGCAGCTTAAACGCAGGTCAAGCGCAGCTTAAACGTATAGCACCGAGCACACTTTCCGGGAACATACAACGGCATATCATTCAGTTCCGACCTTTGAGTGTTTTGAGAATACCACAAAACTCGAATCATTTACCTTGTGCGCTATCCTCGATATTTCTTTGTATTTGCTGATGCTCCGAGTCAGGCTCAGTTTTCCCAAAATACCGTTATGCCTCTAACACCGACGAGATTTAGTGTAAAATTGTCTGTGTCCATACATTTGTTCTTGTCTCTTCTTCTACCGTCGTCTCTATAAATTGATGTTCATACGATAAATGTCCTAAAAACTGAGCATCGTCTAAGCCGTCTACTTTTCATTTACCTACAAAAATGATGCCTGTCTGGCACCCAGTTGTTTCCGTGTAAGGTATATTTTTAGCATTTAAATATTGACACTACAAATGCAATCTGATAACAATTATCATTTCGACATCAGATGATCAGAATCTATAATCTTTAGAATTACACTGACATTGACATTATTGTTATTTGCAACAGACCGTTCCCAAATTGTCACTCGGCCAATATGGCGGTATTACACAATTGATGCTCCACGCAGATATTTAGTACATAGGACCAATTTTATGCTTGTAAATGAACTATAGTCGCAATCGCTCATCGAAATTTTGCGAGAGACTCATTCAAGTGATGCCAACAACAAGCGTTATTACACAGTTAAACAGAGAGGAGACTTCGGCGGGACATATAAGTTCATCGAATGTTGGAGCGTGCTGCAATGATTATTACTGGAGTAATCACAGCCGTTCAAACTTATTCCAGATCAGCCGTGACGCCATTATAATTCAACGGACATGACGTAACATGTTAACCATATTTTGCGAAAGGTTCTACAATGCAAAATGTTTGGTGCCCATTATATGATATATCAGGTCGCAATGAAGTCATCTGGCTTTCATAGCGGAACACGACTGTTTCGGAGGAAATAAAATATACACGTATTCTGACCACTACAAGGGTAGGTAGTGGTCAAAATGCAGAACGAACTACGAGTGCCCATATTCCCTCATTACCAAATACGTGATGTCAACTAATTATTCTTATCGCAAGGCAATTTTGATGATATCATTATGAATATCCATGGCGATTTATCCTGTTTCCCTATCTCAGGTCATACGATTAATCTGATTATAGAGTATAGATTGACGTCACTGGTATTTAAGCTCGTCCTCAATCTGTCTGGACCGATATTCCAAATTGGATCATTTCATTTAACTCGCTCCACCGATGGAATAACACATAGCAAGCTGGCTGTGACTGACGACGGCTATGTAGATCATCTATTTCCGGGGGTTCAATGTTCTTCTCGGCATTATACGGCCCGATCTAACCGGTTCCCGAGCCGAGGCCTGAATACCCACGTCAGGAGGATGCGATAACAATGTGACGGCGCGCGACATCAGAGTGTCATGCCAGAGATTAATGTTCGGACATCCCCCTCCCCGGAGAGCTTTCACGCGAGTGAGACAATCCACTGGAACGTCTGTATTCGGTGGAATGTACCCCATGGTTGTAAGTTAATATTTATTCATTTGTGTCAGAATATACATAATAACTGAGATTAAGATAAAATATGGACATGAATGCAATATAAATAATTAAAATTAATATAATATAGTGCATTTAAAATCAGCTCGATTAACTGATTCACTTCGAGAAAAATAGGAGTGGGATGGCAAAACCATCGCATCCAGAGTGATAACACAGGATGTAGGTGACAACTGAGAAGAATGTCATTTCATGAAGATAAGAATAGTTAGGTGTAACGAGATATCGTCAACTGAAGCAGGAGGCAAAAGATACCTACCATTGGCCCCATACACAGCAAACACTGAGCGCGATCAACAGCTGAACGTCCTGACTTGTAATGATTGAGTTCTATGAAGGCTCTATAATAGGTAACTAATTAAAGATATAACCATGATCAAGATAGGAAAGGCTAACGACGTTTAGCCAACACAAGCGCATTTCGACAAGTTTAGTTTATAAACAATATCTATAATAGAACTTAGCTAAATCAAGCCTCCCAAGATGAAAATGTAGGTCCTACGTCTCCGGAAAATTCGGGGCTTAGTCGGAAAATATAATCTCTGGAATCTGATTGAGGAGTGATGAGTGTAATAGTTTCCCAGAATAGATACGACCAGGGGTGTAGTTTCCTATTCAGTTTGGGAGGTCTTTAACCCCCTTCCCCTACTTGGCTTCAGCCCCCCCCCAACTTGGACGAAGAAGTGGGTGTAATACGGGGATAAATCTGTATTTTGTAGATTTTGATGGTACTTTATGCAATTTTTCCCAGCTCACTCCAACTTTGTTTGGAGAAGCTCCGTCCCTGGGTATCGCGTATGAGCGGGGAGAAGCCAGCATACCTACCTATACCTACCAGACATGTTACCAAGACCAAACACTGGGATCAAGCCACAACGTCCCACGACAAAACTGATTTCCAGGGGATCCAGGATCCACAGGAATCCCACGTTTTTTATTCTCCAGGATCCAAGAAGATCCATATGGATCCCACGCAAAATATTTTCCAGGCTCCAGGATCCATAGGATCCCACGAGAAAATGATCCTGCAGGATCCAGGATTCAAGAAGATTATAGATTCTGGATCATAGGGATCCTGGATCTCGGATATTTTTTGGATATTGGCACATACCTGATCACCACATGTAAATCTTGTACCATGACAAAGAGTTTAGGAGTTTTAAGAACATTTAATACATACATTCTTATATTTTAGTACCAATAAAGTGAAATATACCTAACAAGATCCACAAGATCCCAAGACAAACTTATTTTCCAAAATCCAGGATTCACAGGACCCAACAAAAAAACATATTTCCAGGATCCAAGATCCACAGGATCTAGCGACAAAATGATATTGCAGGATCCAGGATCTAAGACCTTGGATCCTAGGGATCCTGTATCTTGGATTTCTTGGGATCTTGGCCGATGTCTGCTATAGTGGTGCCAATCAGTGCGAACATTTTCGGAAATCCGAATTTGTCCGAACACCGATCGGTGTTTGGACGGTGGTGATCGGTGATGATCGGTGTTCGGACGGTGATCGGCGGTCGGACATAAGCATATTTATTTGGACATTTTCGGACATCCAATGCCCAAGGATTGCTTGTCGTGTATTTAAATGGATATATAATGATTTTGACTTTCTGATATCCTAACTGTAGCGTTATTTTGAGCACAAGATGCCAGTACTATATTGTATGTATTGTATATTTGAAATGATACCACAGGACGTATCTTCCCTACATTTGCCATACCTATCATACATTTTGTTTCTGCTTTCGACTCATTTTCGGGACAAACAAATAATCATTTCGCCGAACCGTACAGTTCGGTTTTTGGTCGTACGGGACAGCTGACCATGGTCTTGGACATCGGTTGGACATTGGACAAATATTTTCTGAAACTGGCACCACTAGTCTGCTACCAACCTCATAATGTTAAGTTGTGATATGGCACCTTTGGCAGTTATATAAGTCTAATTGAAAACTTCCTTTCAGCATAACACTCTTAAGAAAAGTGTCTTGCCCTTGACCTGGGAAACAAAATGTCCCAAAATAGTATAAATTGTCCGATGCTTCGATATAAAGTATAAACCCGTTTCAACAATCGATAAAAACGCCTGCTTCACTATGTCCAGGACTCACCTGTCGCATGGTTAGAGGATCCTAGTCGGCGCTTCCTCATTTAAACGCCCACCAGTTTCACTAGCGATGGCACTGTGAGATCGGGTAGATGACGGTTGAAATCAACCGGTTTGATAATTTAGTCAGGTGTGGTTGCCGCGTCGCAGTCTCTACTGCTCTCCTGCCACCTAGCGGCCGGATGTGTACTAGAGTTTGAGGGAAGCGCTGTAGATAGTCGCGGTAGGAGCGCTAGCATCCTAGATGTCGCCCTAGTCGCCTCATTTCACTTATCTGAGGCTGACACTGCCGTTTGGCATAGTGTTGCTGTGCAGCATGGAACACCGAACAGCCTTGAAGAAGATGACTTTATTGACTAGTCATCCTATCAATCGGTCTGAGAGCGCTTACAACATTTTTAGCAATTGTAGTGGCAGACAGAATATAGGAACCCAGAGAACATCGACCAGCGACCATCGATCATCGACCATCGACCATCGACCATCGACCATCGACCATCGACCATCGATCGTCGACCATCGACCACCGACCATCGACCATCAAATATCAACCATAGACCATCGACCATCGAATAGCAACCAAAGACCAGCGACCTGCGACCTGCGCCCAGCACCGTACCTTCAGCCTGTGCACGAGCTGCGTCTTCCCGACGATCTCCGCTATGAACCGCAGCTGGTGAGCCGGGGAGCTGTATCCACCACTGAACACGAACAGCGCCGGCGCCGGGGCAGATACCACCGGGGGCATCCTACCACTAAACACCAAACGCGGATGAGCACTGTTAACTGGATCTCGTGCACTCAGATCCACACACTGTGCAGAGAGAAGAGAAGCACTGGTACTCTCTGGCACGTCGGCAAATGCAGCGAAAGGCACGACAGGACGATAGCAGCACAGAGCGGGAACTGGGCGCTGGTGGGGTCCGTTCCGTCTTTAGAAAGGTCGGGGCAGTGGGACCTTCCTCCACCGGACCCCACAGTCACACTACTGCGGGCTGTCTGTGTCTGATTGACAGATTATGTTCCGGTCCTTTCGCTGAGAAACTGGTCTTACATGTTCACCGGCTGGGTGAACGGCAAATTGGTGTCCCTATCGACTATCGAGAACGTTTTCTCTTTTGTTTTCACCGAAAGGAAAAACGAAGACAGGTTTTTGGAGGAAAAAAATACAAGAAGAAAAAGTATCATGACGGGGCATAGCGTGGCTGTGACAGCGTCGCAGGAGGTTTTTACATTAAGCTAGTATTCAATAAGTAAATAATTGTATTGCATAAGCCCTACCAGTCCGAGACCGACTATGTCTATGACGACTATGACTGCTCGTGTTCAGACGACTATGACGCTGCCGTCTTAACACCACATGCGACAATCAGACTTCATTTACCGACTGACAGACGGTTCCTCGACGCCAAACATTGAGCCCGTGACGGCCAATCCGTCACATCGACCAACCACCATCTCACAACTGAATCAATACGTCCTACATCCACCGATACCCGTCCTGATATATCAGCTATACCACCCACTAAGAAACCCTCTATGCCACCCACTAAGAAACCCTCTGTAGAGTGCTGCTCACTGAGTGTACAGCGCCTCTCGATATTGCGCCGCGTTTTAGTGTTCGCTCCGGGCCCGGCGCGAACCTGTCATCAAGCTAACACGCTATTTCTCGACTAAGAAACTGGGGCAGGTTTCTGGCGGGCCACTCATCCAGCCACTGAAGTGGCACTGTGTAATCCGGCGTAACTGTACCGGGATGAACTGCAGGCTACCGGCGGGGAGATGGGGCCACGAGCCAGTAAGGTGGACAGACGACGCTGCGGGTGGGGTGGTGAGACAATGAGGA
Source organism: Semibalanus balanoides (assembly GCA_014673585.1). Classification (NCBI taxonomy): domain Eukaryota; kingdom Metazoa; phylum Arthropoda; class Thecostraca; order Balanomorpha; family Balanidae; genus Semibalanus; species Semibalanus balanoides. The sequence continues at coordinate 61,937 of VOPJ01011773.1, read as the reverse complement.
AGTCCACTGTGTCTGACTCTCAGGTTCCCACCGCTGGGTCTGATGCTGTGCCACGCTGCTTGGTCACATGCGCTGAGAGTCGAGGCAGTGAGGCTGAGAGTCGAGGAAATGAGGCAGTGGGCTCGCTGCGCTGAGAGTCGAGGCAGTGAGGCTGAGAGTCGAGGAAATGAGGCAGTGGGCTCGCTGCGCTGAGAGTCGAGGTAGTGAGACAGTGGGATGTTGAGAGTCGAGGCAGTGAGGCAGTGAGAGTCGAGGCAGTGAGGCAGTGAGGCTGAGAGTCGAGGCAGTGAGGCAGTGGGCTCCGCTGCGGTCCACCGCCGCCGCCAGAGACAGAGACCAGACCAGAGAGACGCCACAACAGGCGGTCAGGTGAGACGGCATGACATGGCCAACTGGCTGTCAGGTGTTGATAGAGGGCGGCCACTCACTCGGAACCAGCCGCCGCTCACGTCACGTCACGTCACGTCACGTCACATCACGTCACGTGTTGACGTCACGTGTTCACGTCACGTCGTCAGCTGGTGGGTCAGAATCAGCGTCGTCAGGTGCCTGCTGACGTTCTATGGTGGCTGATAGAGTCGCGTCGACTGACAGCTAGTTCAGCACCCGGTGGATATGAGAAACTATACCCACCAAATGCAGATGGGTACAAAATACAACATAATATGCAGAATAGATACGAAAATTATGGTCCCAATAAGTGTTCCCGGGACAATGAATTTCTTGAACACGAATGCGTCAAGAAATAGGACATTGGCTTATTCCTATTCATAATCCTCGCATTAAGTGGTTACGCTACGTAGGTTGTGTGTGAATGGTGGCAGAAGCCACAAAGGGAGGAGATGAACAAAAGACCCGGTTCGGCCGCTCACCGCTCAGGAACGCTCCGTAACGCATCAGTGGCTACGGTCCGTACAAAGGAATGTGTAACGACAGTATTTAATACCTGTTAACACCGATTTAAATAGCCCACGTGACGGACCTTAAGTACCCATTATTTTTGTAGACAAAAGGAATATTTGGTGGCTTTACCTGATATCGTCACGTCTTTGTACCGTGAACTAATAGACACACCCGTTCCATTTGTATCCATTTAAATATAAATACAGAAGTTTGGTTAATTAAACTCCGCGTTGTTGACCGTTACCGATTGACAAGTGCTCCCGAGACCGACCTCTGGACAATGACCTCTCGCCAATAACACAGTCTCGGTCACAAATATACAATGTTTTGGCTGATATGCACCTGGATGTTTATCTCAACTCTAACTTCATCTGTCAGCCCGCTTCCGACCCTCGTCCGTCCTTCCCCTGACCTCAGTCTCCTCCTCCCCCCGCTCACGAGTCCCTCTGCCGTCTGCAGCAGAGGTGCTCTGCACCTCGGCTGCAGCTGACCTGCCCCACTGGTGTGCCGACCTCGTCTGCAGCGGCGGGGCTCAGTTGCAGCCGTTGACCCTGAGGCTGCAGCTGACCTGCCCCACTGGTGTGCCGACCTCGGCAGCGGAGGGGCTCAGTTGCAGCCGTCCCGTCCCTCTCCCTCTCCCGTCCCGTCCCGCTCAGTCCCTCTCCCGTCTGCAGCAGCGGTGCTCTGCACCTCAGCTGCAGCTGACCTGCCCCACTGGTGTGCCGACCTCGGCAGCGGAGGTGTTCTGTTGCAGCCGTCCCGTCCCTCTCCCTCTCCCGTCCCGTCCCGCTCAGTCCCTCTCCCGTCTGCAGCAGCGGTGTTCTGCACCTCGGCTGCAGCTGACCTGCCCCACTGGTGCGCCGACCTCGGCAGCAGTGGAGGGGCTCAGTTGCAGCCGTTGACCCTGGGCTGAGGCTTGGCGGCCGGCGCGGCGGGGACGGAGTGTCACGGATGACTGCCCACGGCCGCACCACACCAAACGGCCCCGCAGTCACACCGTTAGACGGACCAATGGACTCCCGAGACACTCTGAGGAACCCCAGCCGGCCAGGAGGGAGACAGCTGGCATTCTGAGGTAACCAAGGAGGTATGCAGATTTCAGGACCACGGAGACGGCGCCGGGGCGCAATTCAGACCCGGCGGGCCTGAAGCTGTGTCTGAATTCAGGCTTGCCGGTCTCATTCCGGGCCCAGCACAAGTTCGAGGGTTAAAATATTAAAAACTTGGTACCTACTTTGACCTTTTTCTGGAAGATATTCACCGTGCCCGTGGAGACAGCTCAATGCGTTTTCTTACCGTTGACTGCGGGGATCTCTGCTTATACTGGGGGGATTTAAAGGCATTGCGATGGAAATCCCCCACTCCCAGTTAATAACATATTAAAACATGCCCTGAATCGTGCATAGATAACCAAGAAAAGCGGAAAACTGCAATGTTGGGATCGTATATTGCCGTCATTATCTACATTATTGATGATGGAGACTAATCAAACCCTCTATCTCCCTGCAGGGACACCACGGATGACCGTTCGGTGATAACAGGAAGTGCCCCATCAGTGGCAAAATGTGCCCCCCATAGGTGGCAGAACGTGCCCCGATAGGTGGCAGAACGTGCCCCATATATGGGGCAGGTTCTGTCGGATGAGTCATCGCCACATTGTCGACACTGGTGTCGAAACAACTGAGATACCACTTGAACTCCTAAAAACGATTTGAAGCTATTGATGATGTAACAGTATTGGAAAGTATCAATCACCAACTCTTGAAAGTTTGCCCGCCAAGGCCAATTAGCAAAAAAGTGACAGAACGTGCCCTGGTCTCCTCTACCAACTGAGGAACTCAATCCGGTAGGTTCAGGTTTTTAACGAGTCTAACGCAACTGGAACATCCGAAACCTGACAATTTTATCGACCAGAATGTAAGATGGTAGGGTGAATATTAATGTCCGTTGACTGCCATCAAGCACATGACGTTGCCTCTGTATGTACAGAGGTCTCTGAGAGCGGAAAAAGATCGGTGTGTGGTATTCTGTGGGCCGTTTTCTCGTGAACGAGTAGGGCGGCATATTTCATAGTAGATCGAATATATTATGTGTGTAGTGTCGTGTTAAAGCTTTGTTATGGCGTTATGTACGACGTTTAAGCGTTAAAGTTCATAGGACAAAGACGGATCTCTGCATAGTATTTCGACGATTCCGATAAGGTACTCTATAAGTTCACGCAAAGATGTCGGAAGACTTAAAGGGAATATAGCACCTTGGGAAAAGTATGTAGAATGATGGAGAAGAATGCCCTGATAGCGGTCCATGGCTCATTTTTGCGAAAAAGTCAAAAAGAAAATAGTCATATGTTTACATGTGACGTCACAACAATATATGCGTCACCAAAGCGAGTTGTGACCGTCACAAGGGAGCATCGACACGGCAAAAATCGTTCCTTGGAATCAGATGTGCGTGAATAAGCTAGAACAACTGCTGTTCGCTGGTTTCCTGACTCGCAAAATAATATTGGACGCGATTATCAGAAATGTGTTAATGTTTGCACTAGTCATCTAAGCATCTTTTAGTAAATGTTTTAATAAGAATCATACGACATTGGACAATTGATAGTTACAGAATAAGAACATATATCCACACCAGAGTATGCCAATGGTTGATTAGCCCATTGAATGAAATTCATTAGTTAGCACTGTATGATTCTATTGGCGGAGATATTAGCTAACGGTAAGGAACACCATTCACAGTTGTGCCTGTGAAGAGCGCTGTTCTGTATTATTTTCAAAGGGAGAAATCCAATGAAAATTACAAAGTTATGGCCAATCATGTTTTTGGGAAAAACTCGAACTTCCTCGTAAACAACCCAAACTGTTCTGTATATTGTTGATGTATTGCATGAAGCATTTGACCAAGCCACCCATCAAACACATTTGTCAACTCACAGTGAGTGTAGATCTATGGGTAATTTTTATGGAAATCGGTTCACAATTGGGACATAAATATTTATTTATAACATATCCACAGTAGTGAATTTGCCCAGGGCATTGAGTTGAAGTATACAATTAGTTAGTACTGAATATGCTTTCTTATTGGCGGATAATATTGCAGCTACCGGTTCGAGCTACCATCAACAGTTGGCCTCAAAGACCATTTGTCTGCCTGATATTTTCATAATTGAATAGCTGCATGAAAGACTGATTAAGAAAATTTGACATTCAATTTTACAATTGTTCAAGTCAATACCTTTCGGTAGCGGACGGGCGGCGCAAGGTTAACTGAAATACTGGGCGGACAGTTCAAAAGCAATGCGGTGGAAAATCACAGTGGCAGTAACTACTGATGACGTATCGATACGTCACGGGATTTGTGACGTTGAAATATTGGACCACATATGGACCAGTATCTTTTTTTGCGTTCAAACTCAGCAACTAGGTTCGTTTATGGAAGGAAAAATCAGATTAGAGGTCTCATGTACACCCCGACAATCGGCTATCTCAGTTAAAAACTAATGTAAAGTGCTATATTCCCTTTAACGTGATAATTGACTATTATCCCCATCGATAACACAAATACCTGATAGCACGGAGACAAGCCTGTTTAATTGATTAGAAATCGTTCACGTTGTAAACATCATAGACATCAAGACAGGGGCTGGACCCCAGTGGAGCCCTCTATATAGCCAGCTACGTGTGAGGCTAATGGCCACGTGGCACGGTGTGGTCACAGTGCCCCGGTACCTCACTGCCCTGAGAATGTGACGACCGATTGTTAGCCAGAACCCGGGTATCTGGAGAGACGCGCGGCTGTGGTTTATGGTTACCATATCTCAGCAGCAGTCATTGTCTGGACGTGTCGGATCGTCCCAACCCCGTCATCCCGGCCGGCGGGACACCACCCGTACTGTCCTACTTCTCCGTCACAGGCTCACCTCACACTGCCAGGTCCCTGGCTGTATCCCGGCACCTCCCGGACCTTTGACTCCACCGTGCCAGTTACCATCACCGATACAGGCTCACCCCCAGGTCCCTGGTACATCCCGGCACCTCCCGGACTTTACTCCACCGTGCCAGTTACCATCACCGGTCCCTGCTGACTGCTGACCACAGTGCAATCGAGACTGGACACTTCGCTAAAAACCTGGGATAATTAAGCAGAAGAGCAAAGCGGTGCATTTATTTAAATGAACTCGCAAGATGTTGGACTCACTTACTATGCACACTTAATCATGATCTAAATTATGTAAATTGCATAAGAGTTCCTATTGTTTAACAGGAGACTCATCAAAACTAAAACACGAAGGACATTTATGGGGCCTATGGGCATGGCTAAATAGTCCGTGGATCACTGGTAGGTTTCGTAAAAGCATGTATACTATTTATCATTTACGCTGAAAAAAACTATCAATGACAAAAAACACGCCCAATACCATATCATCCGCCATAAATATCCTGTTTTCCCCGAGTTGTGGTGCCCTGTGGCGTGTGACTGTGAGCGGGTTACCGCCTCTGACAAACAGACCCGGGTCCGACTGATGGACCAATTACAGCTGTGGCTCGCCTCCATCTACCGTTAGCCACTCCAGTGGACCATGCGACTCAGAGTGGACCATGTGACTCACAGGTGGTTAGTGAAGGAGCCGCCACGGCGGAGGCGGTCTGTGCTGGTCAGTCGGGACTGGAGTTCGGTCAGCACGGGTATAGTCATTATCACCATAGTCCATAACACTATATCTGGGTTACCACTGACGCTACTCCGTGACGGCTCGTTACGGATCGTGACAGGCTTTGATAATTTGTGACAGCTCATGACAGCTTATGACACCTCATGACAGGTCCTGACAGGTCGTGACAGCTCATGACAGATCGTGACGACTCAGGGCGGCTCGGGACGTCAGGTTTCGATTGTCAGGTTTCAGGTTTCTTGTCATGTTCTTTTTTGCCAATTGTCAGGTTTCGGATATCGCAAGCCGTGACGGCTTGCGATATCTCGTGAGGGCTCGTGACGGGTAATGGCAGCTCGTGACGATTCGTGACAACTCTTAGCAGTTCCCCGCTGACCAGCTGCCGTCGTGCCAGCTGTGCACGCGATCGGAGTACCTACCGACCAGCTGGCGGTACACCGAGTACCGACAGAGCGTGCCCTGGCTCTGACCGCAGCTGAACGGGCCAGGGGTCTGGCCGAGACCGTTTAGGTCAGCAAGCCTCGTGACCTCGCGGCCAGTAGCGGGCTGGTGTGGATCGTGCCGAACGGTGCAGCGTGCCAGGTCACGCTGCTGGCAGCACGGTGGGCCGGTGGCAAACGGCCTCCCAAAGACGCCGCAAACATTACTGCGTCTTTGTTTTGGCTCGTTCAGGTCTCAGTTTGCAGCAAAGGAATGTTGTGTGCAATATGGACTCTTAAAAGCGTGGTTCCAGCTTGGGTGTCGGTGGAATTTTAGGGAGATGCACCTTAGACACGTACGACTCAAACAAACACGGGGCAAATGAGTTCCGATGATGGAAGAAGGAACGCATTTCGATTATGAGGGCCACAGTGTCTGACGACCTAAACATCAGTCTTTATAAACATATACCTAGTGACTGCTGATGGAGGCTTGTCGGCGCTGATTATGTGGCTGGGACTTCACGAATGACGACCATCAGTCAGAAATGTGTGCTGACATGACAGCGTTCATGGCCTGCAGAGGAATACCACATCCATAGTCACCGAGAGGGAGAGAGTGCAGCAGCACTTGACGTCATGTCCAATATATATCGGTCAAATTCAGCCTAGCTTCCGGCACTAACACAGACAAATGTGATCAACTCGCAGACGCCGTTTGGATTCGGCCGTAGGTTAATTATAAAACAACTTTTGTAGGGAACCCAGCAGACAGCGAAATACGCCAGTCTGTTTGACCTGTCAAGCGCCCTTACATTCGCCTCAGGACCGCCGTCCAGGGACCACTGGTCTCAGGACCGACGTCCAGCGACAATCAGTCTCAGGACCACCGTCCAGTGACCATTGGTCTCAGGACCGACGTCCAGTGACCACCGGTCTCAGGACCACCGTCCAGTGACCATTGGTCTCAGGACCGACGTCCAGTGACCACCAGTCTCAGGACCACCGTCCAGTGACCATTGGTCTCAGGACCACCGTCCAGCGACAATCAGTCTCAGGACCGCCGTCCAGTGACCGTCGGTCTCAGGACCGCCGTCCAGTGACCACTGGTCTTAGGACCACCGTCCAGTGACAGTCAGTCTCAGTACCACCGTCCAGTGACCATTGGTCTCAGGACCACCGTCCAGCGACAATCAGTCTCAGGACCACCGTCCAGTGACAGTAGTCTCAGGACCACCGTCCAGTGACTACTGGTCTCAGGACCACCGTCCAGTGACAGCCAGTCTCAAGACCACCGTCCAGTGAAGTCAGTCTCAGGACCGACGTCCAGTGACCACCGGTCTCAGGACCGCCGCCCAGTGACCACTGGTCTCAGGACCACCGCCCAGTGACAGTATGTGTCGCAGGACCGCCGTCCAGTGACAGTATGTGTCGCAGGACCGCCGGCGCCGTCCAGTGACCGCCCGCCACACCGGCTGTCTGCCGTAATGAGGCGGCCATCTGTGCCGTGTCCGGGCGGGGCCGGCAGGTGCGGTGTTCTCCTGATTCCCACGGCAGCGCCGCCTCAGAACACCACACCGTCGCGTACCGCCCCAGCTCGTCCCGCCCGCCCGCTGGCCGGCCAGCTCACCACGCGCTGGCCTGCTTCCGAGCTTCCGAGCCACAGCAGGGACGAGTGCAGAGTAGGAGAATGAGTAGCACAGAGCGAGCATGGTCCACGGGCAGTGGGAGAGTGGAGCGAGCGACCCAGCGAGCGACCGTCTCTCGCTGCAGGCGGTACAGGTGGACTGTCGTGTGAAAGACGGGACAAAGTGAAGTTTCAGCTGACAGTCGATTTGCACGTGAGAATTAAGACCAGGAAATGGATGTACGAGTGCTTCCTCCACGCCATGTGTGAGTGAATGGTGACCACAAACGAGCGACCAATAATAGTTCATGGAAACCCTGAGAACGTATGACGAAGAAATGCAAGCTAAATATTACGTTTCTCGTCATATGTTGTGCTTTCGCTAAAAGCGTGGTGGTCATTTATCATATTTGTGTAATAAATTCATTAAATCAGCACCTATCTCTTCAAGGAAATCTAAGGATATGTTCCACATTGTCACCGAAAACGCTCGGCTTTCTCTGGCGTTGTCTCCGGTCGATATCACTGAAAAATCACTGTGCGGGCTGCTTACCTTTTTGGTGCGGCGTACCCAGTAGTCGAGGTCAGGCTGCGACACCAGGTCGGGCAGCCACGGATGATTTCGGTGCACGGTCATGTACTTCATGCCGACCCAGTCCACCATCGGCGAGGTGGCACGTCCCATCAGTCCGCCGACGGCTCCGCCTGCCGCGGCTGCCCAGCGCCTGACGACGGCGAGCGCGGCGGTGACGGTCAGCCAGGCGGACAGGTAGCCGGAGGCGGCGGCGGACGGCGGCCGGGACTGACGGGACGTCTCGCGGGCGTGGTCCCGCAGGCTGCGATGTGCCGCCTCCAGACGAGTGGCCGTGTTTAGCGACATGGTGGCCGGCAGTTTGGGCGGCTCCCGGCCACCGAACAGACTCGGCAGCAGGTCACTCATCGAGGAGGCCTTCCGCATCTTCGTCCGGCGGTAGACGGGAGGAGCCGGGGCGCCGGCGCGAGGCGACCGGTGATCCTTCAGGTTTAGGGTGATGTAGGTGTCTGGTGGGAAGGGCGGCGGGGTGACAACTCCTGTCATCTCACCCTCCTGTTCCTGGTCCTGCTCTGGTGCCTGATGCTTCTCCTTTGCCATCTCCTCGGAGGTCGCCTCAGCCTGAGCTCGGTCGCCTTCGTCTCCACCCTCCTCTCCAGCATGTTCTTCTCCCACCTGGTCATTATCAGCGCACTGCCACGGTTCCCTGCCACGATTCCTCGGCAATGTATCCATGCTGATGATCTCGATCGGCACGGCACGGAACAGGTCACTGTTGGCCACGCTGCCGGCTGTGCTGGCCACGTCCTCTGCCACCTCGCGCGCCGCCAACTCCAGCTCGTGCTGCCGCTGCCGCAGGTCGTCGATCAGGCCCTGACGCACGTTCTGCCGGTTGGAGTACAGCGGCTCCAGCGGCAGCAGCGACGCGTGCCCGTCGGCGCTGACACTACGCGGTACCAAGCGTAGGCTGCCAGCCATTGACTCTGCCTCCAGAGCCTCGTCGATCGCCGCGTCAATATCTAGCTCGTCGTTTTCGTTGTCCTCGTCGAGGTCGTCGTCGGAACCGGTGACGAGCAAGTCATCGTCCCGGTCGTCTTCGTCGTCGTCGTCATCATCGTCTTCGTCGTCGTCCTGGGCGTCGACCTCGCCGCCGTCGATCGAGTCGTTAAGGATGTCGCGCCGGTCGCCGTTTGGAGGTCGGAAGGACGGCTGTCGGCGCACGAAGCGCTGAGACGGGCGCAGCACGAAGTTGTCGTTGATGGACTGCTGCAGGGGAGCGCCGTTTGCAGATGCCGACAGCTCCTCGGGCGTCATCTCAGACTGTGGCTTTGGGTGAAGTCGGAAGCTCTTCTTGGCCTTGATCTTAGGCTTCGGGGTCTCGATTTCGGCGAAGCACTGCTGGAGGTTCTGTAGGCTGCGCGTCTTGTGCTTCGTGATGTCTTCGCCGAACGCTGGGGACACGAAGGCGACCGTTTTGGCTGTAACTCGTAGTGAGCTTGCTCGCAGCGAGGACGGCTTGCCGGCTGTGCTGTCCCCCGCTTTGGCCTTCAGCGACTCTGGCTTCGGTGACGGCATCGGCTTCTTCTTGGGCTTCTTGCCTATGCTGCCCTTATTATTGAGCTTGGGTGCTAGTCGGTCAGACTTCTCAGCTTCTTCGACTATCTGAGCATTAGCGTAAAAGCTTTCAGTAGCCATCAGCGGATTTTCATACACCCCCACTTGTCCCGTCAGTGACGGGTTCTCAAACATTCCCATCGATGACCCCACCAGCGCCGGGTTTTCGTACACTCCAGCCGACCCTGCCATCCCAAGGCTCTCATAAGCTCCCCGCGCCGGCGGCAGCGAGGCCGGGGGCTGCGGCGCGTTCCGGGACTTCCTCCTCGGCACGGCGTACAGATCACCGTTCTCGCTCGTCTTGGACGACACACCGCTGTCGCTGCCGACCTCCTTGACGTCGATCACCTCCTCCAGCGGCATCACATACAGCTCCTGCGCGGAGAGCTTCCCCAGACCGCCCTGGCCGCCGCGCAGGTGCGGCTTGACGATGGTTCCCGTGTTGTACCGCATCTCCACCACCTCTTCGATGATCTCAGGACACTCGCGCATCATCTCGTACGTGCTCTCCCGCTTCTGCACGCGGCTGTAGAGGTCGTCAGCGGCGCCATCGGGCCGCTCGGCGTCCCGCTCGCCACTGTCGCCGCTACTATCGGGCCACAATGACGACAGAGAGGGCAGAGAGTTCTTGAAGAGGTTCCGTAACGATCCCATGATGAGGCAGGCGTCGTTTCGGTTGCTCCCGGCACCAGCTGAACTTTGTGCTGATCCCAGCTAGCAACAAACACAGTCAGCTAACCACAGATCCGTAGGTTACCGACCATTGTCTTGTTCAGTGCACAGTTTGTGAAGACTTTTAAGCGCCTGTCACAGCGTCGATCACAAACGAAAATTGTCTCGCGAAATTCATCACATCAATCGCCACAAGTCTGCATCTGAAGTTCACGTCGAACAGTCACAGTCCACAGAGACAGACGACACAGCGTTCACACCTAACACACGCTCGTCTCTGCCGTCTGCGCCGTCGGTCACCGTCACCCGCGTCTCCGACTAGCGCGTCGTTCACCGATCCCACACCTCTACTCGGCGGCGCCGGAAGCAGCACTGACAGACGAGTGGACGGCGCCTCTTGGTCCGCTCCGGCGGCGGCGGCAGCTCTGAACGGCACTGGGCGGCTCCGGGCGGCTGTGGGCGGATCTGGGCGGATCTGGGCGGCTCTGGGCAGCCTCGGGCGGCGTCAAAAGCGGCCTCGGGCGGCGTCAGACGCGGCTGTAGGCGATAGAGGTACGTTCCGCTCCGCCCCGTCGCTTGACGGTGGGAGATGCACGCTGAAAAGCGCCACGCTCACAGTGCAACGACGCTCGTTTTACGCACTGCTGACTGAAGCACTGTGGGAGGGTGGCCGGCGACTCCACACTGCTCGGCACGGTCTGTCCGTCTGCGCGGGGTCTGTCGTACGGGGGAGGTCCAGTGGAAGGGGCACCGTCGCGGTGGTCACGCCTCCGACAGTCCAGAGAGGCCGCCAAGTCGCGGGAGACGTTTATCCGCTCCCTGGACCAGCGTGAGTCACCTCGTGTGTACCCCGCGACCTTCTCTAACGTCCCCACCTCCCGCACACCTCCCGCAGACAACTGACGAACCTGACGCACCTGACGCGTCTGACGCTCTGCCTGCCGTCCGTCGGGACCGGCGCGCCGACTACCGTAGCTCCGCGTCGACCAATCAGCGGCTGGCTGAGGCGGTCACGGCCAATCAGGCGGCGCCGGCGGCGGAGCGGTCTCGGCTGACTGCACGCCAGGCGGAGATGACGGAGATCGGCGCCGCTGAGCCCGGAACTGACCGGCGGCAGGACGGCACGGGTCACCGCGTCCCGGGGTCATGACCTGAGTCGCGCCCGGTCAGGGGCGGTACGGGTCACCGCGTCTCGGGGTCATGACCTGAGTCTCGCCCGGTCAGGGGCGGTACGGGTCACCGCGTCCCGGGGTCCTGACCTGAGCTAGCCGCGGCCGGTCAGGGGGAGGGGGTAAGCGTACGGGTCACCTCGTCCCGGGGTCCTGACCTGAGCCAGTCTGGCCGGTCAGATGTCCATGCAGGCGGGTCGGCACAGATGAAGGGAAGCGCTGACGCCAGCTCAAGTCACAGCGTATCGATTCGCTGAGCTGGATAGATAAACACATGCTGTCATGTCATGCGGCTGGCAAAAACTGGCCTAAAAACCGGCCCACCTTTTGGCGACAGGTCTGTCCGGTTTCAGATGTCAATTAGGAGCCGGGTGGGTATCAGGTCTGCACGCAGGCCGAGACGGTCTCAGGTGACACGCTTTACTTTCCTCTCACGGAGCACACGCCCTATAAAACAAAAGGTGTGAACTGTGAAGTGCGCGTGGCTGTGTGAGATCTGTAGTGTACTAACTAGGAGGTACAGTGAATACATGCGATATCTTTACATTGTGTTCGTTGAAATCATAACATCTAACGCCCTGCTTATGTGACCACTTTCTCATCTGAAATGCCAGGTAGGTATGAGGTGCGATATTCTATCGGCAAATCATCTAACTGACCAGTTTCCAGAAGGTAATGGACTTAGAAGTTCAAAGCCGCCGACGTCGTTGTGCTTTTAATCCAAAGCCACCGTTTCAATAAGGGAGCACTAGATACTATACCGCAAGTACTCAGGTGCCTGCCGGTGCAGTCTACTTGCAGGCATTTCTTCAGGCACTTCTTTTCTTTTCAAGACGCCTCAAAATTCGGCTTGGACCGCAGGAACTAGACCTTTGACAAAAGACCCTGTTCTACGCCTTGTCTATATTTGAAATGCCTGCTCTTCATAACGATTCTGCTAGCATGTTGTTGTTCCCTGCCGTTTGATCAACACCTGGCTTAGCTTCAACTCATCGTCTTTCACTTGATAGACATTCCTGCCCGCTGTGAGCGATTCAATGAACTGTATATCCCATTACACCCGCCTCCCATTCGACACTATCACCTTGGTTCCGGCTGACTGCACAGGATGTGGAGAGCGATCCGGGACTTACGTGCCGGACTCTATGCAACATAACGGCAGCTGGCACCTCCTCGGCCCGGCGGCGCTGCTGACGGAGCCTCTCTGAGCGGCCGACGGCCCGGACGCAGTATGTGATGTCGACCTATTGACAGCTCATCTCGCGGCTATAACCCGGCAGCAGGCAGCAGGCGGCAGGCGGCAGGCGGCAGGCGGCAGGTGGCAGGTGGCAGACGTGTAGCTGTGTAGCTGTGTAGCTGTGTAGCTGTGTAGCTGTGTGTGGCAGTGTGTAGCAGCTGTGTGACCCGAGGCAGCCGGCGTCAAGTGGACTGCAGTGTGGGTGACCGAAGGACGATCATCTGCTGCTGCAGTGGTCACGAGTCACGCTACGGGAGCTGCTCCTCGGGGCCGCTGAACCCTTCACCTGCATGACTCGGACCGTGAGACCGTCAGACCGTCAGACCGTCAGACCGTCAGACCGTCAGACCGTCAGACCGTCAGACCGTCCAGACCGCTCAGACCGTCAGAGCTGTCGGACTGTCGGGGATGCTTGGACTGTCTGAACTTTTGAACTGCCGGGCTGTTAAAACTGTGTGCTGGTTGGTTGTCGGCCTATTCAGACAATCGGGCTGTGAATAAATGAATATGCACGAACGTTGGTACACAAAAGGCACCTTCAATCGTCAGTCCGTATTGTGGAAGGCGATAAGCCAAGCTGGTCTAAATCTGGTCAGAGTCATTGTAATAAGTTACTGATTGTTTTGACTCACGACACAGGTGGATCCAGGGGGACATACCCCCAAACCATCTGAAATCTGCGCACAATTGACACATGTTCTAATATACATAGAAAACAATATAAACAACTTTTGCTAAATGAAGTTATCAACGCATAAGCAACCGAAATCGGATGAGTTTTCAGAGATGTGTGAGACTGTCGGGGATTCGCCCCCCCCCCCAGCAAAAAAAAAGTGTGCCCCCACAAAGCACACTGTGCTGGATCCGCCAGTGCCTCACGATATTGAACAATGAACTGAAATCGAACAACTTACCATTTTCTTTGAACAAAACATTTTCGTTTTGGTGGTAACTGGTAAGTATATCTTCGAGAGGGAACTTGGAAAAATGTCGGAAAGCGGAGATTCTATCTCGAGCAACCCCATCTAAGTCGGTTCCAAAAGTACAGCCAGCAGTCAGCAAAAGGCTGACAACACTCAGCTTATTAGCAGTCGGCAGTCGGCAGTCGGCAGTCGGCAGTCGGCAGTCGGCAGTCGGCAGTCAGTCGGCAGTCGGCAGTCATACCGCTGTCAGATCGTCATCCAGCCATTTGTCGCCGCCCAGCGTCGTCTCCATATCGTACAAAGGAGGCCGCGGCGCAGCTGGCGCGCCACCGCGCCACTATCACCACACGCCGGCCTGTGCGCCGCGTCTGCCGCCCGGCTCTGCGTGTGCGCCACGACCACGGAGCAGACAGGTCGGGGCCGCACAGGACACACACGAAGGACGAGACGCGGTGAGCCGGTGACAGTCGCGGATAGATGTCTCAGGTGGAGTGAGGAGAGGAGCGCGTCATCTGACACGTCCTGAGGTGATGACGGCAGCCAGCCACAGCCACTGACCTATCATGATATTAGGAGCTGTCTTTCGTCCGTGCCTTGTGGAAGGTGCAAGAGTGTTAGTACTCAGTAGATGGGTAATCGTTTTGATAATATTGTTTTTTACTTTTTAACATGTGGAATTAAACCTTAGCGAAAGTTATTGTGAAAAAATAATACATAATGCACCTATGACCTAATACACCTATGGACCGAGGCACTGAATGCACGCTTTTGCAACCATTTGAAAAACGTAAAAACTAGTCCTTGCGCGCCACTATCGTCGCGGTGCAGCGCTATCTGTGACAGTTGCCGGCCCAGGCGGACCCCTTTCTGTCGGCGGCCGCTGCTACGATGGAGACAAGGCACGCAGAGGCAGGCCGGCTCTCCATATAGGAGACCGCGGCCGGCAGCGGCACCTCACCAACACCATGGAGCGCGCACTGAGCCGACGTCTGCTGCCGCTGCTGCTGCTGCTCGCCTCACGAGGAGCCTGCCAGGAGCCACAGGACTGCGCCGTGACCGGGCCCGAGCTGCACCCCTGCAGCAGCGTCACCGGCCTGCGCCAGTCTCCCATCTCCATCGACACGTGTCACGCCACAAACGCCATCCGCAAGCCGCTGAGGATCACCAACCTGGACGCGCTGCCGAAGCGCATGACAGCCAGCAACACCGGCACGGCAGTGGCGGGGCAGCTCAACTGGACCCTGGACGACCAGCCGACCATCAGCGGCGGCAGCCTGCGCGGCACGTTCGTCTGCGAGGTGTTCGACCTGCACTGGGGCGACAACAGCACGTCCGGCTCCGAGCACGTCCTCGACGAGCGCCGGTACGCCGCCGAGCTGCACCTCGCCTTCAGGAACGTTAAGTACCCGACGCTGGACGAGGCGATGCAGCACGTGGACGGAGTGGTCGCGCTGGCCGTCTTCCTCGATGAGATGACCCGCAGCCCCGCTCGCGGCATCACCGCGCTGTCGCCGGCGCTGTTCCAGATCGAGCAGGCCTTCAGCACGGTGGAGGTACCCTCGCCGCCTAGTCTCCAGGAGTTGCTGCCGGAGGACCTGAACCAGTACGTGCAGTACGACGGGTCAAGCACCGACTCCTCCTGTTCCGAGGCAGTCACCTGGATCGTGTTCCTGACGACCATCAGGATCGTTCACGTGGAGCTCGAGCTGTTGAGAGGCCTCCGTGACAGCGATGGTAACAGGCTCTGCAGCGGTGTGGTTCGCAGCCTGCAGCCGCTTAACGGCCGCCTGCTGCACAGGAGGGGTCGCATCACGGGCTGCTAGATCCCGTGGTCACAGTAAGCTGTAACTCGGCTTGTATGACAATGGTTCACTAATAACCTCAATCGTGTGGATGAGCCCGATGAAGTGTAATTAGTTAATAATAAATAAATGTGTAGGTAAATCTGGACAGATCTTTAGGTGCACTGGCGCCGGTCTTCAGAGACAAATTGCACTTTGCAGCCTCATCTTAAGAAGGAGTTGTCCTGTTACTCTCTGTGCGGGTTTTACTGTCCGTGACTGTAGCGTATCTAAGCAGCTATTTAAGTTATGTCTGCTGGCCAATGGGTTCTGAGTTCGGCCAACGCACTTCTTCAACATAATGACGTGCGGCTCGTGTGCAATGTGCAATGTGCATGCTTAGCATTCTTTTAACTGTTTCTTGAAAGTTGAAAGAGCAAATAAAAAGTGTTACAAAGCAGCTCAAATGCAACTAAGGGCTTGTTACCGCAGCATTAGAACTTCGATTGAACGTATATTGCTTGGTTCAATCCCTAATTCCAGGAGTTGATGTCATTGAAAGCAGGACAAGAAAAGGAATAAATTTTGACCGCTGGTTAATTTGTATTTTTTAGTATCCACTCATGTAACTCATGTTACCAGAGTCCAGACTAAACCTTTATACGTGTCTGAAAGCAGCTGTCGTCGATTTCTTAAGAGCAGACAAAACCTTCACGAGTTTAATGAACAATTACACCCGTTTAAACGGCAGCATTCAATGAAACATACAAAAGAACTGAGGAAACAAGCGGCATCTGACAACGCAGCAATCTTATGAGCTCTGTACGCTTCAACAGGGCGAATAGACCGCACTGTCCTCTCATAGCCATCGCCACAAACTGTGTTGCCAGGGTAACAGTCTGTGTAGCATCAGACCCAGTCACAGGTCAGCTTTGGCATGAAACCGAACCAGTCAGAGGCGAGTTCACACGGCATGGTACAGGCCGCAGCCGGCACTCGGGGTGCATGAGCCTGCCCCACTGACCAATACCATACCCCACCCCAGAAACCGTTCATGTCTACCAACAGACCTTGCCCGGACCCACGCCGTCTCCAGTTACCCAGTTACCGTCGCCACTGGAGCTCGGCCAGCTCGACTGATCCCTGGCCACGCGTCTCCAGTTTACCTCAGTTACCGTCGCACTGGAAGCTCGGGCAGCTCGACTTGATTCGGACCCACGCCGTCTCCAGTTACCCAGTTACCGTCGCCACTGGAGCTCGGCCAGCTCGACTGATGACAGGCTCGGCCAGCTCGACTGATAACAGAGCAGGACTCGGCGTCCAGCGTGAGAGAGGACACACTCAGCACACACGGCGCGCGCTCAGAAACCAGGCCAGCCGCCGTGGCTGGGTGCGTCGTGATCGCAGCGCCGTGAAATGAGCGCCTGTTAGCGAGTGGCGGCCGTGTCGTCCCCCGTCCACCACTCCGTCAGCCGATATCATGACCGCACACACACGGCTGAAGTCACGCAGAACCGATCCCGATACCAGCGATTGTGACCACTGACCGGTCCACTGTCCGCCGGACCAGCGTTTGTGACTGGTCCACTGGCCGCCGGACCAGCGTTTGTGACCGGTCCACTGGCCGCCGGACGAGCGTTTGTGACGCGGTCCACCTGGCCGCCGGACCGAGCGTTTTGTGACGTCCACCTGTCCGCCGGAACCAGCGTTTGTGACGGTCCACTGCGCCGGACAGGTTTATGACTGGTCACTGGCCGCCGGAACCAAGCGTTGTGACCGGTCCATGGCCGCCGGACGCAGCGGTTTATGACGGTCACTGGCCGCCGGACGCAGCGTTTGGTGACCGTCCATGGCCGCGGACCAGCGTTTTTGTGACCGGTCCACTGGCCGCCGGACCAGCGTTTGTGACTGGTCCACTGTCCGCCGGACCAGCGTTTGTGACTGGTCACTGGCCACCGGACCAGCGCGTTTGTGACCGTCCACTGGCGCGGACCAGCGTTTGTACGCGGTCCACCTGGCCGCGGACCAGCGTTTGTGACTGGCCACTGGCCGCGGACAGCGTTTGTGACTGGTCCACTGTCCCGCCCGGACCAGCGTTTGTGACCGGTCCACTGGCCGCCGGAAGCGTTTGTGACTGGTTCCACTGGCCGCGGACCAGCGTTTGTGAACCGGGTCACTGCCGCCGGACCAGCGTTTGTAGACTGGTCCACTGGCCGCCGGACCACGCGTTTGTGAGCGTTCCACTGGCGCGCCGGACCGCGTTTTGACTGGTCCTGGCCGCCTGTGGACCAGCGGTTTTGTGACCGGTTCCACTGGCCGCCGGACTCAGAGTTTGTGACCGGTCCATGGCCCGCCGGACAGCGTTTGTGACTGTCCAGCTGGTCGCCGGACGAGCGTTTGTGACCGGTCCACTGGCCGCCGGACCAGCATTTGTGACCGGTCCACTGGCCGCCGGATTAGATCGGAGATCAATAGCGGACCACTTCCGACCAGTGGAGTCTGAAGAGACCGTGACTGCGCCACTCGGCCGCTCTCGCCGCTTCTGAAGCTACGTCCTGCGTCAGTGCCATTAGAAGCAATGATGGACCATTTTCTGAGCACCCCGCATGCGTTACGTGAGCTAGGGGTTCTGAAGTTATATGCAAGCTGCGCAGAAGGCGAGTTTATACTGCAGAGGTCAGTGAGCGTACGCCCAGCCGGCGCGATCCTCGGAACGATTGCCAGGTATTTCGTGGTCACTTGGCGGTGGCTACCCTTCAATGGACCGGCGCGTTTGAGAAAGAACAACGGACATCATTATTAAACACCGTAATGTTCTCAGTCACTGTGAATGAGCCACTGTGCCACACCACACCGGTACCAACTATTACCGATTATTCAGCCGTTACAGCTGCCAAAACCGCCATAACAATCACAACCGCCACATCTATCGTCACAGCCGTCACAGCCACCACTGGCCGCAGCCATCACAGCCGCCACAGCCGTCACAGTCGTCACAGCCGTCACAGCCGTCACAGCCGTCACAGCTGTCACAGCCGTCACAGCCGTCACAGCCGTCACAG
>VOPJ01011773.1:0-30611 GCA_014673585.1 Semibalanus balanoides | reverse complement strand
GTGACGTCAGACGGCTGCTCGGTGTTGGGAGCCAGGCCAATCAGTGCTCCAAAGTCTGGCCGTACCTGTGGTGACGTCAGACGGCTGCTCGGTGTTGGGAGCCAGGCCAATCAGGACTCCGAGGGCGGCGTTCACCATGGGCGCCGAACAGAAGGCGGCCAGCTGCAGCTGCGATCGCCGAGAGGCGCGCAGCGGGCCCGCAAAGCAGAGCATCACCGTTACCAGTCCCACCACCACATCCTGCGGGAACCATATACTGTCACCACCCACCAGTGCCATCAGCACATCCTGCAGGAACCATATACCGTCACCACCACCAGTGCCATCAACACATCCTGCAGGACACCATATACTACACCGTCACCAGTCCAATCAATACATCATGCAGACCTGTTATCGCGATAGCAGGCGATAACGGCCTGCTATCGCGACATGGGACGAAAAACAAAGTTTCAAAAATACTTTTTTTATACGGCCCATTGTGAAGACAAATGTCCATAGCATGAAAGTATAACATTGGTTCGCCAATAAATTGGTTTGTTTGTATGCAACATGACTTCAAACATACACCTTTGCGAAGCCGCCGATATTTTAACCCCCCAGTGCAGCGGCGCGCGGGTTAACCCGCGAACTGCAGGGGTATTCAGCCAAACACGCATTGCTAGGGGAACAGATTCTGTCCCCTCGTTATCTTCCGAACAAATAACTGCAGCGAGACGCGCACGGCGCAATCGAAAGCTTAAAATGTAACGCATCTAAAGCATGCACGAGTCACGACATTTGCAAAATTAGGTCACATGTCAGGTAACGGTCAGGTCAAAGGTCAAAATTTATGTACTTGAATTTTCGGGCAATACTTTCGATCCAAAGCCTTGATTGAGACCATTATCACACACAGTGCTCTCAAATGTATAACGCATCTCCCGCTTCAGCAAAAGGAAATTTGTAAGAAAAGGTCAGGTCACAAGAGGTCACTATTTGCAAGAGATCTACAAAGGTCATTTGACGCATACAGGTTGTTTTTATACACGCGTACTTCGATAGAAGCAGCCTTTTCACAACCTGACAGCATAGTAAATGAATGTCAGGTCACGTTAATCCAAATTTGAAATTGATAAACACGCTCCCTGGAGGAGGGAGAAATCCCGCTCAAATGCGCCTACCCCTAAAGTTTTTCAATGATAACGGAAAAACAGGTGCGCGCAGCGACGCCGTTTTTCGCATAAGTGTCTGAAGATTAACTACCCACATTACGTGTAATTTTTCACCTAAAGTGCTCTCATTTCAGATCACCAGACCAGGTCACGTGATGATCCCACCTCCAAAACGTTTGCAGTTGTACCACAGCCACAGTTTTCGGCCAATCGGTTTCGAATTTGCAGAATTTAATAAGGTCATAGGTACTCATAATTGGTTAATCTCATATTTATGATATCGGTGACCTATGGTCAGGTCAATTTCGTGACCAGCACTGAGGTCACCGACTGCCGACACTTCTTTGTCAATAACTCTCGACATAATTATAATAGAGAAATGAAGACGGTACTGATTATAAATTGTGCTTGAATATCGTTCATACGTGGTTCTTTCATATAAATTCAGTTTTTTCATAGCTCGAAAAATATAGCTTCAACAACTTGTGAACAACTTCTGATTTTTTTATGGCATTTTGGAGGGTCAAATAATTTTCTTGCAAATCCCAGATAGACATTTGATAGAAATGTATTTTCTTTCTTTTTCCGTTTTTCGTTTCCAATTTGCTTGAAACTTCGATATTTAACGATTTTTCAAACATTTATCGTTTTTTCACGAACATTATAACGCTCTTAAATATTTACGACATTATATAAATGTGTTTTCATCAATTTGAAAATTGGCCCTTAATCATGAGATGAACCTTAGCAAAGCCTAATTCAGTGGGAACGCTTTAACTCGTGCCCCACTGGGCCTCTGCATTTCCTTCGCCCGACTGGGGGTGTTTGAACACCCCCCCTCTAACTCTGCTTCCATGGCACGTAGACCAAAACAAAAGACACTGTTCGAACCGTTATCAAAAAGCATTGCGAAACTATTTCATATTTTTTTTCACTCACGTCAAAACTCAGGTCACCAGAGGTCATCGAAGGTCAAATTTTCAAGTTTTGACATCGCTCCAGAAACCCCAATATCTCGAAACTATTGCTATCTAGAAACCAACGTTCAAAAGACATCCGCTTACCAATGAAATTGCATCGACCCAGCGTACCTCAAATTGACCTCGGTCAATAGTTTAGGCTCTAGAGGTCATTAAAGTAAAAAAAAAACTGATTTTGGCAAAAAATATTTTCGTGAACAACTTCTTACCTAACAAAGTTAACGCCATACTGTTTACGCCATCGTGTTTTTCTCGTCAAGGCGCTTTAAATATGCTACATTTGATCATGTAAGGTCAACTTCAAAAATTGACCTCAGGTCAAGGTCAAGTGGTGAGCCAAGTAGGTCATGTTGCATATCAGGAGATGCATCTTGACGAGACAAACACACTGGTGTAAGTTGCAGTTCTCTATCTTCCATTTGGCCGGAGTTATTGACGAAAAGGTTTCGGTGACCTCGGATGCCTCAGATGACCGTAAATGTTCCCTGAGCAACCTGCACTTGGATCATACATAAAGTCATATGTAAGCATCATCCAGAAAGGAAAGGCACTATATCGTCGACAGGAAGCATTTGACATATTCTCATTTGACTTCTGGCGGAGATCGCAAATTGACGACCTAAGGTCACCGACAAAAAATCCGAATTAAACATTTTGTAGTACAGCTGACTTAATTATCCTAAAAGTTTGATTTCGATCCCTTAGAAACTGAAAGTCATGGCACGACCGCAAACGTTTTTGTAGGTAGGGTCACTGGACCTACCTGAGTGACCTGACCTTGACACTTGACACGAAACTTGAATTTTCGCAAAATGTCGAAAGAATCGTGAACTAGTTATGCCAAATTTGGCGGCGCTACGCGCTGCCGTTTTTTCGTTATCTATAAAACAATGAGGGTGTTCAACACCCCCCATGGGGCGCGGGTCTACATATGGGGCTGCCCCCCCCCCGGTTCTACGTATGCTGCAAAGACACCATATTATACCGTCCAGTCCCATCAACGCATCTGTGGGTACAATATCGATACCTATATCTATATATCAGGACTTGTGATTGACTCAAATTTTACTGAATGATCAATCATTATTCACGGAGAACTGACTGATGCGATCCAAGATGGCAAGTACTTCAACATTACCAACTGGTGTATGCTTCACAGTGATCACAGGCTTACGTGATCAATCCAGAATGATTCATTTCCAATGAATGATTATGATGTTTCAATCAAACTATTGCAAGTGCGTAAGTCAATAACAAGTGCCTATATTTGGTGAGGGTGTTAAACGACCAAATGAAAATGCTGAAAGTGATCTTGACATGTGTTCACCTCAGTTGATTCCCTATCTATAGACGGACTATCGTTTGTATAGTTTCTGCTGTTCCCCAAAAATTTTATTCATTGTGCTATGAGGATTTTGATCACCTATTTTCTTTAAATGAATGGTTCAATCAATGATTCATTAACTCATTCATGAGGATTGATCGATTCCATGAATGATTCACGTAAAATAAGAAGGATTCATTAAAAAATAATGGAGTAAATCAAACTCATTCACAAAGTCTGCATATATCGACTCACCAGACGCCTTGGTGGTGGTGTGTTCTGACTCACCCAACGCAGTGGTAGTGGTGGTGTCAGAGGCGGGTTCTCGACAACTTGGGGAGGGTGCTGTGCTAGGAAAAAATCGCTTAAAGTACCATCACAATCCACAAAATCCTGATTTCTCCCCGGATTTGACCCACTTCGTCGTCCAGGTTCGGGAGCTGAGCGCAAGTTGGGGGGGGGGCTGAAGTCCCCTCCCCCAACTGAATAGGAAACTACACCCCTGGGTGGGTACCTGACTCACCCAGACGCCGGCGGTGATGGTGTACCTGACTCACCCAGACACCGGCGGTGATGGTGTGCCTGACTCACCTAGACGCCGGCGGTGATGGTGTGCCTGACTGAGACTCACCTAGACGCCGGCGGTGGTGGTGTACCTGACTCACCCAGACGCCGGCGGTGATGGTGTACCTGACTCACCCAGACGCCGGCGGTGATGGTGTATCCGACTCACCCAGACGCCGGCGGTGATGGTGGCTCCATTGACGGCCGGCCGCGGTGCCTTCAGCAGCAGGTAGAGGCCACAGACCAGCTGGCAGACGCCGGTCAGCAGCAGCAGGCTGGCCAGCAGGCCGGCAGTCAGCAGGCAGAGGCGCACGCCGGCCACCGCCATCGTCCTGCAGCGGTGCCGGCCGTTCGTCTGTCCGTCTGTCTCCGTCGGTCTGCCTGTCTCAGCAGGACAGTGAGCGGTGAGCGGCGGCGGGCGGGGCGGGCGGCGCAGCTCCAGTTCTCCTGTGCCACCTGCTGATTATGTGAGGTCACACACGGGCGGCGGGGAGACGTGCCCGCTCCGTCAGGCTGGGGTCGTCTGTGGCGCGCGGAGGCAGGGATGACAGACTCCCGGACAGCCCACGACAGGAAGTGTCGGTATCTGCGCGACTTCCCCGGCGGCGTGCAGCCGGCAGGACGTGACGCCGTGACGTGACGGCTCTGTCCCGTCAGACGAACAGGACGTCACGTCGGACAAGGCCGCCACATCACCGCGACTTATTCACGCGCAATACTCCTAATACGGCGCAGTTCCGGTGTCTCACCGAACGTACGAGAGCACAGGCGGAAGTGAGCATAACCCTGGGATCACCCAGCTGACAGCCAACTTCCCTGCACCATATGACCCCACCTCGTCACACGAGGTTTGCCTCTCCGAAGCGTTTTTACTATCGACCTCCCCAGATACCCGGATTGCGTGTCCCAAAAGCACCCACCGTAGAAAGCAAGGAAGCCACCAATGCCACCAGTGCGGACGAGCTGCACTTCTGGTCTAATAGTCCATTGTTAGTGCAGCCAAGCGACTACTCGTTGGCTTCGTGTAGACCGTGACAAAGTGAGTAACATTTACCGCCACTTGAAGACACGTCTATTATGAATGGAATTGCGTGAAGAAGTGTAATAAGCCATTGGCATTGAGGCAGGTCTGCGAAATGGTACGAATTGTGCTTGCTACGTCTATAGTACAGATATTTTTCGCGTAATAGTACTGACAATTGTATATAACATTCAACTAACACCGGAAGCATCATAGCTATCTATGATATGACCCGTCTAGTTGATAAAACTTCGTCAACACCTTAAGTAACAGAACACATTCAGATGAGTCGTTGTGCTGTAATATGGTGTATTTTATATCATAATTTGCATTACAAGTTTTGTTCAGTCAACCCCTGTGGCTGCTACACGCGGTACTGTACCTTCCAGCCAGTGTCTACAGTCGACCCCTGTGGTTGCTACACGCGGTACCCAGCCGTACTGTTACCTTCCAGCCAGTGTCTTCAGTCGGACCCACTGTGGTTGCTACACGCGGTTACTGGACCTTCCAGCCAGTGTTCTCAGTCGACCCCTGTGGCTGCTACACGCCAGTGTACTGTACTTACAGCCAGTGTCTTCAGTCGACCCCTGTTGGCAGCTACACGCCCGACTGCACCTTCCAGCCAGTGCTCTTCAATCGGACCCCTGTGCAGCTTCACCCAGTACTTACCTTCCAGCCAGTGCCTTCGTCGACCCCTGTGTCTGCTACAACGCCTGGTACTGACCTTCCAGCCAGTGTCTCAGTCGACCTGTGGCTGCCTACACGCGGTACTGTACTTCCAGCCAGTGTTCTTCAGTCGACGACCCTGTGGTTGTACACGCATTGGTACTTACCTCCAGCCGTGTCTTCAGTCGACCACTGTGGTTGCTACACGCGGTACTGTACCTTCCAGCCAGTGTCTTCAATCGACCCCTGTGGCTGCTACACGCGGTACTGTACCTTCCAGCCAGTGTCTTCAGTCGATCCCTGTGGCTCCTACACGCGGTACTGTACCTTCCAGCCAGTGTCTTCAGTCGACCCCTGTGGCAGCTACAGCGCGTACATGTCCTTCCAGCGTGCACTTCAGCTCCCTCGTGGCAAGTGGGCTCCACACTGTCCCGTTGGATCGGCGTTGGATCGCTCCCACGATGGTGTGTGATCTCTGGCTAGGCCGGCTGACCTCGGCTGACCTCGGCTGACCTCATCTGACCTTACAACAGGACGGTGGGACCGGAAGTCTGATGTCATTTGGTGAGAACGGAGACTGTGGTGCAAATGATTCTCACGCAATCGTTAAATGTTTCCTGAAAATGTGAAATTCAGTGAGACTCCTAAATTTCACTTACTAATTGAGCTTGATCAGGCAGGCTGGTGAAGTTTGAACTCTGTTATACGAAACGAATACCACGTTGGCTTGCCGAAGCGCAAAAATGGGTACTTTGAGCGTTATTATGAAGCGTTATCCGTGTGCGAGTGGACGAGAAACAAGGTGATTATCTTATCAGGATAAAATGGACTGAAATGCAATTTCATTCAGGTCTGATATACATACAGGTCCGTACAGACATACATGTGACATATGTATGTGTCCTTGCAGACAGCAAACGTAAGATTATCTGGCATGTGATGAAGGAACAAACCAAGCGGCACAGTTAATAAATCCACCAATGAAAGAGCGTGGAATGTACTAGGATTAAACCTCCAGTGTATAACAGATTTACCTCGACCAGCTCATACCGCAAGACGTGTCAGGCATTGCGATAGTTCACAGACAAACTTCCACCTGAGGTCACCTGGGGTCACCGAAAGAAAGCGTGCGATCATCTATCCCGCTAGAAGGTTTGTTCTGTATAACTACAACTCAGTATGCAAATAGTCAGGCCCGGGGCACCTAATGTGTTCAGAACAGAAAAAAAAACATTGTGTTGGCCTCATTCGCGATACTTTTATCTATGACAGCTAAACAAAAAACGTCCATTGCTCTTACTTAGGAAGTACTCTGGCAGAACATCTCAGTGTTAGTCTGCTTTGCTTCGGTTTAGTCGCCCAGTTCGCGCTTGGTGTTACGTTCCTGCCCAGTGCCGCAGTCTACAAGAGGCTGGTGATACGTTCCTGCCCAGTGCCGCAGTCTCCAAGAGGCTGGTGTTACGTTCCTGCCCAGTGCCGCAGTCTCCAAGAGGCTGGTGTTACGCTCCTACCCAATGTCGCAGTCTACAAGAGGCTGGTGATACGCTCCTACCCAATGTCGCAGTCTCCAAGAGGCTGGTGATACGCTCCTACCCAATGTCGCAATCTCCAAGAGGCTGGTGCTACGCTCCTACCCAGTGTTGCAGTCTACAGGAGGCTGGTGTTACGCTCCTACCCAGTGTTGCAGTCTCCAGTTACTGGTGCTAGGCTCAAAACTAGAGATGCAGTCTCCTAGTCGTTCGTGTTAGGCTCCTTACCAGCACCTGCAGTCCCTGGAAAGGAAGTTTTTAGACTGTTGCCTGTGTGGGAGAAATACTGCTGGTCATTGCATGACTACTTCGAAACTCATACTCAGTTCACTCTTCTCTGGTTGAGCTGCAGTCACAGATAGAAAGCGTGCGGTCATGTCTGTCTCCTGTGACGGGGCCGAAAACATCAGATCCATGCCGTTCAGGTCGAACAGAGAAGAGTGTCTGAATTAGGTTACTCTTCTGCAGTGACCCATTCTATGGTTTATAGTTAGATTACTAATTAATCCTCTACAATCACCATGGATACCAAGAAATAAGCATATTGTGAAACTCAAGTGTGTTTAAAAATATTTACACTTTTACACTGATGCTTTAAAATGCAGCATCTTAATTTCCTATAACATAACCAAAAACCTAACTCTGGAGAGACAATAGTACTCTAGGTCACATGGTACTGCAAATATCTGTGCCATCAAATCACAACTCAAACCACATATCAAACCACAAATATTGCGCGTGACCATGTTGACCTTGACATTTGCATGCAATTTCCTCTTTTCAACCCGACCGACAGGTCCGTTGTCCGTTGTACGTGGTCCGTGGTTCGTGGTCCGTGGTCCGTAGTCCGTAGTCCGTGGTTCCGTGGTCTCTGGTCCGTTGATCTGTGTTCCGTGTTACGGCTGTTCCGTGTCCGTGTCCGTGTTCCGTGTTCCGTGTTTCTGTTCCTTGCCGTGTCCGTGTTCCGTGGTTCGTGGTGCGTGGTTCCGTGCGTCCGTGGTCCGTGGTCCGTGGTCCGTGGTCCGTGGTCCGTGGTCCGTGGTCCGTGGTCCGTGGTGCGTGGTCCGTGGTCTGCTGGTCTCCCGTTCTGCCAGTATTGAGGCCGCAGCAGTCTGGGTCAGCGTATCTCCTGACTAATTCAGTGGTGTGCCGACAGCGCTGCGCCAGGGGCTCCAGGACATGGTATCTCGGTTCACATCACACTGCTGGTCAATAGCCCGCAATGGTGGCAGATGGGTGGGGTGTAACGGGAAACAGTGTCGGCATCTCTAACACAGGGGTTCTAAATGTTTTGTGAAGTGTGGTCATGTGAAGTCTCCTGAAGATATATATTCGCCGTGGATCAATGTAGATATCCCGGATAGCTGAAGTCATCTCTCTTTCATTTTTTTAGGTAAGAATTGCTTGAATCAGCCAATTCAGACTGATATGATTATCTCGGTTTATCCATTCGGCTTCACCAGTGTAGACGCAGTAGATTTAATAGTTACTAAGTACTGCTTCAAGGCTGTCCATCAGTACAAGGCAACCGAGCAGCACTAAACCACAAAGCACTACCACAATCTCCGGACTCCAAAAGAAATACGACAGCTTAGCTGCGCCATCAGTAGCCAGCAGGACAGTTTAAAGAAAACTACAACTGTGACACCTGGAGGAAGAGGTATTGAGTGACTCTGCACCCACCTAGGAACGCCCAGAAACACCCAGAAAGGCCAAGCACCGACCAGAATAGACCAGAATCGCCCAGAAGCACTTTGGCCTTATTTCATTCCGTTTGTTTTAAGGAACTGGCCTGCTTGGCGAGTATAGCCAGCCGGTTTGTAGTAGCTGGCCCGTTCCTGTCAGATAGGAGATATTTCATATTATTGAAAGCCATACTGCTTTGCATTTGTTGCCAATGTGGTTCTCTGAATGCTGCTGGCTCTAGGTTAGTTGGCCATCGATCGAAAACATATTGATTCAGTAATGTAAGCACTACTTTGCAATTATGCCTTTTGAAGTGGGAATGCTCTGTAGCTACATTTTTTTTTCGAAATGAAGAAAAATAGAACTACGTAAATTTATAACCACTTCTTTTATTGGCTGAATTTCCTATAATGCATATGAATGGTTACGAAGCTCAATGATACATATATCAAACAAGCATTCAAAGTGATTTGAGCTGCGGCATTCATTTACAGCTAAATGCTTAACAAAAATACCTCAAATCAGCCAATTATTTACATTTTTTTCTTCATTTAAACATAATTCTAAGCAACCCTACTAAGAAAAATAGTTTTAAATAAGCTAAGCTAAGTGATAAATGAACACAGATAAGTGAAATCATGTTTTTTTATAAACTTGTGAAATTTATCATTATGAATAGTTAGCCACCAAACCAGCTGTGTGCCGTTCTGGACCTGACCTTGAATTTGTTGATGCACGTAAACATGCACATTGCACATGGGACGATGCATTTATCGTCACATATTGCATTCAAGGCTACCATATCGCATTCAAGGCTGCCACATAAGGCATGAGTAATCGGTGTCATCAGCTATCCGTTCATGAAGCCAAGGACGCAATCAATTGCTAAAAGCCCCCATGAATCAATCCATCGATGTTCTGCAAGCACCCATCAAACAAATCTTAACCCGCGCGGCGTAGGGGGGGTAAATATTACCCCCCCTCCCGTATTTCCGCAATAACTTGAACGGTAACAGATAACGACGTCAAAGTTTCAGACCTTATTCCAGCATCAATTTGGAGTCTTCCTAAAAAAAAAATATTAAAAAATTCGAGAACTTTTGGAGATATGACGTTTTGATGAACGTCATGTCATGCCATTTTTGTGAATAACGATAAAGGTTTGGATGCATCGTAGAAACATAGGCTTTAAAGCCAAATCGAAAACGCAGAACTGTATAAGAATGGAAATTAATTTTCTACAAGATGGCAATTTCGTGATTTCCAAATTTTTTGGGTTTTTGGACCCCCAAAATTCCAAAAACTGATTTCAGAAATTTCCACCCAAAATTGAAAATTTCAAAGTATCACAAAACCGGAATATTATTATATTAAAACCAAGTGTAATGGAAGACCCAGACCAAATTTCAAAGTAATAGCTCATTTTTCATGGACATTGCTCTCCAAGCATAAGTAGGTAATGACGTCATTTTTCAAAATACGTTTTTAGGATTTATTGACCTGATACAAGATATATAAATGTCATTTTTGTGTTTGAGACAAAACTAACCTAGAAACTGCATTGTTTTATTCATATAGTCAGTTTTCAGTTTTGACCTTTAGATGACCTAATATTGAACCTTTGACGGGTTCCAAGTGTAAAAATGACTGTTTCTATCGATTCTTACGTGCGAAATAAAACCCTTAAAACATGTGTCACAAGCTTATTTGAACCTCTTCTGACAGTGCTTTGTGACCTGACCTTGACCCTTTGACATTTGCATGCAATTTCACCTTTTACTAATGCAAGATGTATTACACCTTGAGAGCTTTTATGTGCATTGACAGTCATAATCAAAGGATTTTAAACTTGAAAGTATGAAACCATTAACTCAATTAACCGAACTTTCCATATGACCTGAACCGGTGACATACATTTGACCTAACTTGAAAAATTTCGGCGTATGCATCGATTAGTTTCATTAAGACTTTCGATCGCCTCCTTGCGCGTCTCGCTGCGGTTATTGGTTCGGAAGATAAGAGGGGTGTAATATTTACCCCCTACGCCGCGCGTTCGGCGAGAGACCCCTACGCCGCGCGGGTTAAGCGACGTGGTCACGAAGGGTATATAATTCACCATTCTATCTGCTGCCATGCCAAAACTCCAACGTAGATGCGTCGCCTTCATTGTAATTAGGACAAACCGTACACCGATTGACACTGTTGATATTGGCAATACACCGATGACACTGTTGATATTGGCATTGCACGTTTAGTTCTATACCACTGACAGATACAAGACATACAGTGTCTAACATGTACTATATCTGACAGGTACGTGACGGAATGCATTGCATCTGATGACAAACACTCCCGAACGGTGTTTGAAGAACGAGGCCTTGATATTACGTCTCTATCAGTACGTGATAGCAGGGGTTTGCCTTGGCATCAGTTGTCACAACTGCATGCAAGTACACAGGCAGTGATCGCGGGAGGGGGTGGGGAATGGAGGGGGGTTGATGTGGTGTTTTTGCTGACACATTACCTTAGTATCGGCCTTGCTAGTGATGCTCAGACCCTGTTAAATGCATCAATAGTGTCGTATGTTAACAAAAGCATTGATTTATTCAAATGGGATGAGCAAACGCTGTAACTCAATCATGGAATTGGAAAATACTGTATTTTCTCAACTGGGCTGCACTATATTGTGTTATCACCTACGAACTGAAACTAGCGTGACTAGCGAAGCGTGCTTCGACAAAACTAGAGTTTTTGATTATATGGCTTTTTCGATTTAAGCTGGAATGATTCAATTACTATCACCAAAGACTTAACATTGCCAGTAATAAATAGGCAAATGTAAAGTGAGTCTACACGTTGCGTTTGAGAGCATCTGCTCGAAAGCAGCACGCAGCACATACATTACGATGAGTGCCGTTGGTAGGTCACGTGACTTGTGACTGCACTAGCCAACTCAGTCACGTGACCGTCTCGTCACGTGACCGTCTCGTCACGTGACCGTTCCGTTACGCCCCGCCGGCCACACGCTGGGCGGTGCTGGTACGATAGAGGCGAAATTTAGCCGAAACGGCACGGGCTGTCGACCTTACGGACGCTCTGTTGACGTCACATGCGCCAGATCGTTCTGCGCAAGGTTAATGATGGAGATCTCGACGGTTTGGATCGATAGCTGATTCGCCGCTCACCATCCACACAGCCTAATGCTGATCCGTTTCAGCGACGTTTGAAAACGATGGGATTGCACGTTGCGAACTGCATGAAATGATATTTCATAGTCGTTTCGATGTATAGTTACGACTTCCGGCTGTCATCTTTCCCTGCAACAAGCACCTGCTATCAAAAGAGCAGACTTACTCGATACAGGCACCTGCTAGCAATAGAACAGACTCACCTTATTTTACACAAGCACCTTCTATCAAAAAAGCAGACTTACTTGATGTTACACAATACAGATGCTAGCTCTATATAAGCTGTACCGGAATGTCGTCACTTTTTTATACATCCTGCCGAGCAACACGCTATGCTTGTTTGTTTGGAAATGCCAAGTTTTTTACGATGCCGGAAACTACTTCCGAGGTTTCACCAAAACATGATTTAAAGCAGAACACATCTGCTGAAACATAAACAAAGCTCAGGATATCCAAAGTTTTTACATATTGAAAAACTTTGGATATTTGACAAAATAACTAGTAAGACGTAGAAAGTAGAACCTTGGATAGTAGAGCCTTGGATAATAGAAGCAAAGCACAATATATCCATAATGACATACCTACATATGTGTACTAGTGCGAATAAATGTTTTCTTCTCGATAATCAATTATATAGTAGCATTGACTTACATGTACTTCACAGTAACACTTTTCTTTCTCTTCAAAATGAGCAGCTTCGATCGATTCAAAGCGACTGCAAGTCTGGCGTAATAAGTTGGCAAAATGGGCAAGCCTGGCCTCTATGCATCACATCAGACCAGTTCATGCTGCAGTGTGTGTGGGATATTGGGTGGAGCCGGGGGAGGGGGAGGGGGAGGCGCACTGCCCAGCCGTCCAACTGGGAGGGGTGACGAGGGGGGCACAGATGAGGGGACTATGATGGGGTGACTGAGGCAGTCTGGTGTGACCACACCCATAGGCTCCCAGCCAAAATGAACAGCAGCAGCTTTGTGTGCCAACCGTGACACGTTATAAGGCTCTTTTCCTGCACAGGAAGACGTGAGACAAAGCTCCACACTGCTGCAGCCACAGCCACAGCCACCACAGCCACAGCCGCCACAGCCACCACAGCCACCACAGCCACCACAGCCGCCACAGCCGCCACAGCCGCCACAGCCGCCACAGCGCCACAGCCGCCACAACCGCCACAGCCGCCACAGCCGCCACAGCCGCCACAGCCGCCACAGCCGCCACAGCCGCCACAGCCGCCACAGCCGCCACAGCCCGCCACAGCCGCACAGCGCCACCAGCCGCCACAGCCGCCACAGCCGCCACAGCCGCCACAGCCGCCACAGGCCACCACAGCCAGCCACAGCCGCCACAGCCGCCACACCGCCACAGTCGCCACAGCCGCCACAGCCACCACAGCACAACCGTCACAGCCGCCACAAGCCGTCACAGCCGCCACAGCCCCACAGCCGCCACTAGCCGCCACAGCCGCCACAGCGCCACACCGCCACAGGCCGCCACAGCCACCACAGCCACCACAGCCGCCCAGCCGCCACAGCCACCACAGCCACCACAGCCGCCACAGCCGCACAGCCGCCACAGCCGCCACAGCCGCCACAGCCGTCACAGCCGTCACAGCCGCCACAGCCGTCACAGCCGCTACAGCCGCCACAGCCGCCACTGTCGCTACAGCCACAGCCGTCGCAGACGCAGACGCAGACGCACAGACGCAGACGCACAGACGCAGACGCACAGACGCAGACGCACAGACGCAGACGCACAGACGCAGACGCACAGACGCAGACGCACAGGCGCAGCCACCGCCGCTGTAGAGCCGGTCAAGCCTGTATATGGTATATACTGACCAGCGAGCGACCATCTGCCAGTTGTAAACCGATTTCCGGGTAAAGTTGCACCATGTGGTATGTGCACCGATGTGCTGGTGCACCTCGTGTTTTTGCACCGTACCCCCGGCATCAGCAGAGCTTTGCACCAGAGCCCACTCGTGTCATTGTGGAGCGCTATTGGGTGGAGCGGCGTACAGGCACAGTTTGACAATGGTTACTTGGTCGTTTTCACATCGTTATTGTTTTGCGAAGTTCTTTGAGCTCCTTCATTTAAGGCGCAGACAAAATGGCGGAGTACTTACTTGTTTGATTCGGGTCAATATTCATTTGTTTGTGTCGAGTCGTCATTGCGACAGACATTTATTCCGTATGATAGACGATCACTGCATTTAATATTGTGAAATTGCATTAGAGAATGGTACTGTCATTGCTACCGGAAAATCTGTGTGTGTAAATATGCACATGCATTCTTTCGTGTGCAATGTGCATGCTGTTCTGGCTTTCCATTTTAGATACGAAACGTGGCAGCTAAGCGACCTTCACCAATATGTTCTCAGAAAGATTGAGATCGTAAGAGTGCAGCAATGTACTTAAACAAAACTCCGCCGCCCCTGGACTAGTCCAGAACTGGTTTGTATCTACTATCTAGTGTTATTGGCATGTTGACGACAGGGGCCCGTCCCGCTTTTATTACGCCTGTAAGTTTAAACACAAATAATACGATGAAAACGTGTTGCAGAGTGAGAGAGTTGTGAAAGTCAACCCGCTACTGATCCGGCTACCGGAGTAGGTTTCATGTTTGAGCTAAGCACGTCACGGGTATGTGACGTCACACCTGTATGGAAAGCTGGGTGACCGGTGCGGTGGGCAAAAGTCATGAAAGACGTAAAAACCTATGGTGATTTATATAAAAGACGATTATGTAATATGTATTTTATCATCAGTGATAGCAAAGCAGCTTCAGCACGGCATAAGCAGTACTTGTGTAGATTTTGATATGCAAGCAGCCTTCGAAAATGTTGATAGCATGGTTTACCTAATAAATGCCCTGCAAATATTCTTTTAAAATCAGTGTCAGCAGTAAAAGACCCTTTTTGAAGACAACGCCTATTTAAGCGCATTTGCTTTTAGTATATAGTAATTACTATACACATTCGTTTACTTCAGGTTCTACAGACCATTAAAGGGACTGTCCCACCTTCTCAAAAGTTCCCAAATTTACGCCGCATGTGGTGTTGAATATTAATTAATTTCTGCCGAACATGATTATGACATTTGTTTCTCACAAATAGTGCTAAATTTAATAAAAAGTTAAGTTTTAATATAAGGGCTAATGACGTCATATGAAGGAATTGTCGGGAAACGAGAAAACCTTCACGCTGCCAAATGTACGGCTAATGTATGGCCAAATGTAAAACAAGTCGACTATCATCAACATTTAGTAAAGAGTGACGACGTCATCGGCTAAGGGTCCCCGTTCAAGGTATAGCAATCTGTGGACTGGGATGTTATACACTGGATGAAAATACCATATCGTAGTCAACATCAACCGGCTATTTTTGGGTATTTGTGTTTCGACCTCGGGGTGAAGGTTGTTTTAACGGGTTTACCCTGATGCCAAAATTAGTACATAATTATACAGATGCCTAGGCACGAGCAAGATGGCTATTCTTCGGAGAGATTCTTTTCTCTTGGTGGGGAATAGATATACGATCTATATGCTCTAAAAAGGCTTGAGGACAGTCCCATTAAAGGAGTTTGAATCTAGAGAGAACAAAATCGCAACCATAACGGAGGAGCTTCACCAGCAAAAGAAGCGAAATGAGACGGCTAGTGAAGCTGAACTGGCGATCATGCACGCTCCAGCCGTAGTTCGCCGACACAAATGAGATCAACTCAGCAGATTGAGTAGCAAGTTGCGGGCACGCCATCCGTCCAAGGAGAACACATGGGACAAAGAGACATAGTCGTCCAGGAGACACAGGGACGAGAGACGGCATCGAACTCTGAAACCAGACTACTCACACTGAGAAAGAGACCAGCAAATGTCACCGAGGAACTAACTTCCTACAACTAGAACTAAAACTAGCTACTAAAGGAAGTTGTTGTATGATTGTCCAATTTTTGGCATGCATGCCATGTTTTCTGATAGATTTGAACTCCAATGCATTTGTTGGTCTTAATTAATGCGGATGGTAAAAATGTTTATTTATTTTATCTGACACAACCTGAAGTTATTTCACCATTTCCAAACTTAAATACATTTGCTCGTCAGATACAGGGTTTGGTCAGAAACTTATTTCATGCAGACTCATGATTTCGCATTTTTGTATTCATACATTTTAAACCAATCGGATCCAAGCGTAAAACACGTCTAGCATACATGCTACATTATGAATACGAGCCGGAACGCGAGCTTAGACCTCAAGATCCTCCTGCATGCCACCATCCCATTCCCCACATGCCCATCGCAGTACACAAACAACACTTCCGCCAGCGTCCGCTGCTCTGCCAGCCAGTGCCACCTACACCTAACCGTATACCTAACCTTAACCTAACCTAACCTAACCTAACCTAATCCTAAACCTAACCTAACATACCTACACCTAACCTAAATCTACCTATACCTAACTAACTAACCTAACCTAATCCTACTTAACCTAACCTACCTAAGGCCTACCTAAGCTAACCTAACCTAAACCTACCTACCTAACCTAACCTAACCTAACCTAACCTAACTAACCTAACCTAAACCTAACCTAACCTAACGCTAACCTAACCTAACAACACTCCACCATCAAATTCCGCCGCTCTGCAGCCAGTGCCAGCCAGTGACCAGCCTCTGCCAGCCAGCCTCTGCCAGCCAGATGCCAGCAGTGACCAGCCCTCTGCAGCCAGCCTCTGCCAGCCAGCCTCTGCCAGCCAGCCTCTGCCAGCCAGCCTCTGCCAGCCAGTGACCCCGTGCGAAACACCAGCGACCGGCGACCGGCGGCTGCTCCCAGCCTGGGGCGGTTCACCGCCTCCGCCGCCGCCGCCGCCGCCGCCGCCGCCGCCGCCGCCGCCGCCGCCGCCGCCGCTGCCCTGCCCCGCCCGATGCCGTCTCAGGCCTCCCCGTTCCGTTAGGTCCAGGTTGGTGTCAGGTCAGCGGCTGTCTCGTGTGTGGACACCTACCACGCACGTGGCTTTGACAGCTGGCCACAGCCCGGCGGCGCCCGAGGCGGTCACTTGATCGGCGCACGTGCGTGTGCGTGTGCGTGTGCGTGTGCGTGTGCGTGTGCGTGTGCGTGTGCGTGTGCGTGTGTGTAAGCTTGTGCGTGTGCTTGTGTGTGTGTCAGTGTGATTGAAGGCCGCTTAACTCTCGTTAAATTGCCCTGGTTTTGGATTTTTGCTTTTGATGATTGGTCATTTGCTTTTTAGCATATCTACCCACTCCATCTTGCCCATTTGATTGGAAATTTAAATGTTAACTGTTGCTATGTATTGTGGAGAAAGTATTAAAGGGAATAGTTCACCTTTAACATAGGGTTTTGAGTTGAGATAGCCAAGTTGTGGGCATTGCTCGGGAAAACCCGATGACTTGTGACGCTTCCGAGCATTTTCAAAGAAACCTCTAATTGTTTTAACCCTATTCAGTTCTAAGAAAGTCGGGACCGTGAGTACCCGGTAACTCCAATTCGCTGATTTGCTAGATTTGGCTGAGTTGACGCATGATTATGACGCACAGATGGACGTAAGACTTGGGAAAGCCAGTGTAACCGTGCTCCCGCGACAACACCCAACACCATACTTTTTCCAGTAGCCTTCGATTTCTTTGCATTAAGCAAGAATGGCCAATTTGGTCAGGTAATGCCCTATGCACAGTGATGTTTTATGTTTTAAATCTTCTATAAAAAACACATAAGACACGATCCCTCAGCTAAAATCGATGACGTTTTCGTGCTTCTCAGCCAAGCGGATTTCGCATTATTCTGAGAAAAATAAATATGAATTATCACAAATAATTGGCATTTTAATTTGCTTTTTCGCGTAAATATAGGTATTCTTTGACTTACTAGTAATATGATACTTAATTTTCTGCCTTCTCTTCATCTATCTATGGCTTCTCGTTTTTTTTTTCAAGGTGAACTATTTCCCTTTAACCCGCGCGGCGTAGGGTCTCTCGCCGAACGCTCGCGTAGGGGGGGGTAAATATTACCCCGCCTTCTTATGCTTCCGAACCATAAACGCGCAGCGAAACTGCGCAAGGCGGTTTATCGAAAAGCTCTCAATGAAACGAATCGAATGTTTATCCGAAATTTTTTTTCAAGTTAGTCAAATGAGTCACGGTCAGGTCACATGGAAAGTTCGTGTTTAATTTTGAGTTAATGGTTCATACTTTCAATTAAAATCTTTGATTTAAGACTGTCAATGCCACATTATAATCTCTCAAAGGTGTTGGATACATCTATTGCATTAAAGGTGTAAAAGTGAAATTGCATGCAAAGTGTCAAGGTCAAGGTCAGGTCACAAAAAGGGTCAATGTCACGAAGAGTCAAATAAGCCTTGTGACACATGTTTAGGGGTCATTTTGCACGTAAGAATCGATAGAAACAGTCATTTTTACCAACTTGACCCCGTCAAAGGTCAAGATCAGGTCATCTAAGGTCAAAACTTGAAAAACTGACAAAAATATGAATAAACAATGCATGTTTCTAGGTTTAGTTTTGTTCTTCCCATAAACAACAAAAAATGACATTTATATATCTGTATCGAGGTCAACAAAATCCAAAAAACTGTTATTATTCAATAATGATGTCATTGACCATACTTATGTTGAGAGCAGACAATCGAGAAGTTCACTGAAAAACAAGCTATTACGTTGAAATGTCGGTCTGGGTATTCATTACACTTTGGTTGTCATATGGTATTAATATTCCGGTTTTTTATATACCTTTTGAAATTTTCTACATTTTGAGGGAAAGAATTTCTAAAAAAGTTTTTGTTGGATTTTGGGGGCGTCAAAAACCCAAAAATTTGGAAATCGGAAATTGCCATCTTGTAGAAAATTAAAATTTCCTTTCTTCCATACTGTTTTGCGTTTTTGCGATTTGCTTCAAAGTATGTTTCTACGATTGCATAAAAAACATTTTATCGTTATTCAACGAAAAATGGCGTGCGTGAATACATGACGTCATCAAAACGTCATTATCTCCCAAAGTTCTCAACTTTTTTCGATAGATTTTTTTAGGTAGACAGTCCAATTTGATGCTGAAAGTACTGATATCTTTGACGTCGGCTATTCTAGAGTTACCCGTGTTTAAGTATTGCGGAAATACGTAAGGAGTGGCCTAATATATTACCCCCCCTACCGCCCGCCTGCGTGGTGTTTAAGTCCAAAGAATCTTGTTTTTTTCTTCAGAAAGTCAACAAGTATGAAGTAAGTCTAGAAAAGCAGGATGGTCATTGTCCAGTAGTAGTGGGAGTGACAATAGAAGAGATGATTTGATTTGATTTGATTTGATTTGATTGAATTTGATGTAAATAGGATGAGGGGAGTACGATTTATGCGAATAGGATGAGGGTAAATCGTGGCGTCGCCACAAACAAAAGTTTGGGGAATGGGACGTAGGCGTTCTGAGTTCGATTCTTTCCATGTAACGCTCAGTAGACGTGATGTTAAAATACATAAACTTTAGAGGGAACGCGGCCCTTTTTCTGTGGTTAGGGGACGCGTCCCCCCCCCAATTTTGATGCCCATGGTTGTTATGTATATATATATATATATATAATTTGCTTATAACAGTATGTTTCCAATCCAAGAACCAATGTTCCCACCTGCTAAGTTATGTGTCTGCACCTGAATCATAACACAGCATACAAATTTCCCAAATGCATAGAACATCTTTAGAAAATAATCCGCCGGTGATAAACGATAAAGCTCCAGATTGGCGAGGACGGTTTGCGTTGACCACATCTTTCTACACATAACACGACACGATAAATTCGCTGTGGGAATGCTAAGAACACACATTATGACGTCACTAGTACTGTGACGTCACAAATGCTGCGCAGAAGCAGTTGTCACGCGCGAACAATGCTGAGTGCACAACATTGCAAGCCCTCTTTGTGTTGCTAAGTTGGACCATTGTGTTCGCATGCGTCTGCTGACAGGACGTGCGAGTGATTCGTTACGGTGGACAGGAATCAGTTACGGTGGACAGGATTCCGTTATGTTGGACCGGATTCCGTACGCGAGATCAATCACCAATTTGTCGGCTGTGCCGCTGTGTGCGTAAGGCTTTGTTGCCGGTTGACTTAACTTGCTGACCTAAATATCGGCGTACCGCGTTTTCGGTGATGGTGCTGGTATCAGTTGTTATACTTGTTCTCCTAAACAGGTTTTACCGGATGAATTATTGCCAACATTGATAAATGTTCTATACGTGTCTACTTCCGCCCGATGACTGATGATGCGAGGGAGCTTGAACCACAAGAGTTCAAACGCGCCGTCCAGTCTTCTTTCGGCAATGATTTACATTAGACGTGTGCGTGTGTGTCTGTGTGTATGTTTGTGATTATTTCCCGGCCGTGACATTTGTGACTGGCCCACTGTTTGATCTTATCGGCTTATGACACGTAACAGCCACACTTTTCGTATGGTACCTGCTTATGTCAATACAGATATGCTATGCAACAGAATCCTGGCAAAATTGTAAACATGAATTGCTGCATCATTACTCATGCAGACATCAAAACTTGAAAACCTGGGTGAAAAACACACACACACATACTTAAAGTCACTGGCCTGAGATCACCTGAAGTAACCTTTTAAGACGGATAATTTCATATGGAGTGGATTGAGGAGGGAAGCCAGAAGACAGCACAATGTGTAAAACTTTTAATATTTTTTTTGCAAAAATATATGCTAAGTCACGATGAGACATATGCTTTGGTGTCTTGTTTGCACATTCGAGTGTCGCAGTTGATTAACTTTGGCTTATATTCGCACGACTAAATTACCGGCAACTTTTTTGTTCAGCAGAATGCGAGAGGTTCACCGTCTTGAATAGCAAGTCATGTACATCGTGCACGACACAACCGTTAAAGCTGTCTTCGTAGGCCCACTCGCTGATTTAAGTCGCCGATGGGTGGGTCAATGACAGAGATCTGGCAGCATTTGGCAGCGCAAACTGCACCGGAGTGGCGGGTAATTTGTGCGTAATTGGGATAGTTCGGAGGTAGTTTAACTTAGTCTATGGTGGATGTACTTAATTCTTACTAAGAGTACTTAGTCGGATCCTCCTTTACAAATATTACAAATATCCTTAGAATAAAGTCCGCGATTGGACCATATGCTACAACGGCATAAGACAGTGGCGGATCCAGGATCCAGTGATGACAGCCGCCACGCAGCGCAATGGTGGACCCCACAGGCCTCGATGGGCCCTTCTACTTTGGTGGGCCCTATCTAATAATATCTAATAAACTGCAGCTGCCGTGCTGGTCAGTCATACAGCAGAACTACAGCTGCCGTGCTGGTCAGACTAACAGCAGAATACGTAAATGGCTGACAGCAGTCGGTGGGTAATATGTTCTGCTGACCACAGGAACGCAGCCGCAGCCAGAACGCAGCAAAAATACAGCCGCAGACAGAGGCGTGGGAACTTCTCGACCGTGCAAATGAGCTGGCTTACGAACATTTGCAACCGTAGACGACGTGGTACTTTTGGAAGGCGTTTGAGTTTAAATTGCAAAGGTTGCCTAAGTATCTGTGATTTGTGTTCATGGTTCATTGAATTTGTCTATAGCAACTAAGTAAATGAACTATGATTGAGTGTAATAAAGATACATGTTTGCGAGACAGCATAACCAGGTTTCTAAATTTTAAAAATATATTTTTATGTTGTCTAAATTGTCAAAAAAAGCATGTGCTTATGCCGTATATCTTCCACAATATGTATATACTTGCATTGCCTTTTTGTCTACTTTTGCCTGAATTAGTCTTCGCCAGAAGAGGTGGCATTTTCAACAGAAGGGCGGAATCAGTTTAGGCTTTGGCTTCCAAGAGCCGACAGTTTTTACGTTTGTGCGCCCAAGACATAAACAATGTTTTATCTTTAACGTCTAACGCTACTGCCTTTACACGGGAGACTAGTCAAAACTGAATGAGTTATTCACATCACACTCCTCTGTGGTAGACGTATCATCTTTCTTGGATAAGCGGTGCGGTATCCGACAGTTTCCTTCAACCTCTGGACATCAATGAACACCAGAGTTCACCTTCATGTATCGGATTGTCTTTTTACCACCTCGACTACTACCGGTTGTGACATTTTCGACCGCAGCTTCTTTTTCTATGTTCGGGTGCTGAGAGAAAGTGGCTCGGTGACGTCTGGCTTGGTGACCAGGTGGGAATCGTGAGAGACATTGTGAAGGAAGCAATGTCCAGTGGAATGCCTGTGACGGCGAGTTGGCTGAAGCGTGCTATGCATTCCCAGACTGTTTCAGCATATTTTGTTAATTTCTGAAAGGATGGTGGCTGATGGTTATTATAATGACAGAGCAGCTTCGTCCTCCAATTCACATTTTCTGGAGCGTCTTTATGTCGCAAACAGAGAAAAATGTGTTATGATTACGTCTTATGTTAGTTAACACAGTTCTTACGTCGTAATTTCTACAACAATTGGGATAATTGAGGGATGAAGGGTGACAATAGCCGTTTTTACGAAGGACTATTGCGCTGAAAAGATTCAGAAACCTTCTCATTTTTTTAATGTTTCGGTAGACTAGACTTAGTATATGATATATTCCGAGAAACAAGTTACTGATTTAGGCAATATTATCGCTATTAAATAGGTATGGAAGCATGAATTGAGCTCATAACAAGTTTATGATACGAAATTGTCTGTTTTTAAAGAACATATGCGTCTAAAATCCATTCCTTCAGTTAAGCATACCGTCATACAAGTTACTAAATCTGGCAGCGCCATACTCACAGGTCAGTCTGTGCATGCGCAATGATGTGCTAGAACGATTCGCTAGTCCATTGCATTGGGTGAGTCCATTGTGCGTCAATTGCGGGGAGTCCGTCGGACGACCAATAGCGTCCCGCGCCACAGAATGTTTTTGAATCATTCTGAATCATGAGAAGAGATTTGAAGAGATTCAGTCGGTAAAGGGCGTTCCGGGCATTTATCAGTGACAGTGAACAACTCGTTTTTGAATGCATTATGCAACATCGGTGACAGTCAATACATCCAATGCTGGAATGATTTGCAGTCCTCTGAAAGGCGATATACCTGATTACATTGAGTGAAATAGGTCACTAATCGTTCAGTATGAGTGGCAACACCATCACAATGAGATCGCAATGGCTAATTAGAAGGTATATTCCAGTGCCGTTTTATCGTGGCTGATTTAGGTATATGAATGGGTACCTTTTCGACGGTAATGTCCACTTGGCTGGACCAATTAGCACAAAAACTGGTCTGGCCTATGGGTTAACTGGCTAGTGACCAGACATGCGTGTCTCTTCGACCATTGTGGAAAGAAGAAACTGGAGCTTTTGTACCAATGTAATTATATCATCCTTATTCAAAGAGGTATAGAGAGCAAGGACTTATCACTATTAGCTGAGCTTGGATTTGAGTGTGGTGAACCTTTACTGTCCGACAATAATATGAAGAAGTAACATCATCACAACATACTAAATGTTAAGAAAGCCTTTGTTCTGTCCCATTCAATGATGCATGATTTATTGTAGAAGATAAACGGAAAACGATGACTTGTCACTTCCATGGATTAAATCCTCATGATGGATTCCCTTCTCTCGCAAACGTCCTTGTATTGCTGTTTTACAGAATTACCCGTGTTTATGCCTTGCTGTATTATCAGATTACCAGAGTTTATTGGTGATTCGTTTTCGTCCAGTCACGTACCATACCTAACTGACAGGAAGGTAGCTGCAACCCAACTCGCGCCGTGACCATAATCATATCTCCCGGTAGTTAGTACTCAGCTAGCTCTGCGCCTCAAGGACACACCCATGTAGGTCATGGGGAAGCGGACATTGCAACTGTTCATAGTGACAATGAACTACTTGCTTTTAAATGCAGCATCTGTGACGGTCAATACATCCAATGCTGGAATGAATAGTGACATTGAACAGCTCGTTTTTGAATGCAACGTCTGTGACAGTCAATACATCCAATGCTGGAATGATTTGCAGTCCTCTGAAAGGCGATATACCTAATTCAATTGAGTGCAATAAGTCACTGATCGTTCAGTGGCAGTAGCAACGCCACTCTTGTCTCAAGTTTTCGTGACACGAATTTCGTACAAGATGATAAAAACGTTTGAATATTTTTTTGGTGTTACTATAATCTGAACTTTGGGTATTTTTATGTACGTCTTCTCTCAATTAACACGCACCCTGGAGAGCCACTGATTATTACACGCCCTGAAAGGGGGTCGGGCTTAGCTCCCCCCCCCAACACGATCTCGAAAATCACGCAACGTAGCGACAAGCAGGAAATGGCGTTACATAGCTCGAAACAAGATCTATCGAAAGTATATCAGTATTCTATAGACCAAGCCAATATTCAGGTCACCAGAAGTCATCAAAGGTCAGATTTTTCCATATTTAGGTTTTCGCTCTAGAAACCCCAAATATATATGTTTATTGTTTATTGTTTATTTGTTTATTGTTTATTAGTTATAAAACAACCACAGGCCGAAGCCCATTTACGGATGTAGTCAAAGCACACACAACCTCATACATTCCACACATTCATACCTAATACATGATGACTAATGACAAATAAATAAATGGATAATAATTTCTGCTCCCTACGGCAA
Source organism: Semibalanus balanoides (assembly GCA_014673585.1). NCBI lineage: Eukaryota > Metazoa > Arthropoda > Thecostraca > Balanomorpha > Balanidae > Semibalanus > Semibalanus balanoides. The sequence goes on along the minus strand of VOPJ01011773.1, from coordinate 5,846 downwards.
AAGTAAAGTATATAAGCCTAAAAGTGTAAAGTATATAAGCCTAAAAGTATATAAGCCTAAAAGTCAGCACCGCTGACTTTTATGTGAAAGTATGACAGCCAGGACGAAGCGAAAAAAGCAAGCGAAAGCTTTTCAATTTGTCAAGCGTTCCATGTCCTCAATTACGAGTTAAAATAAATAGTAAAGGCTCCAGAGGTCATTCAAATATCAAAACTGTGATTTTTTGGGCATTTTTTTTTGCAAATACCTGTTTGCCTAATACAGATAAAGCAATAATTATGACATCACCATGTTGTTATCGTCAAGGCGCTTAGAGTTGGTCAACTAAGAAATTTGACCTCAGGTCAAAGTCAAGTTGTGATCCTAGTAGGTCATGTTGCATATTTGGTGACGTGTTTCGACGAGACAAACACATTGTCACGAAATTGATCAGACCTTATGTCATTTTTATCCGAAATAAAAGGTGAACAAATGTAGTTATCTAAACCTTATGCAATTATGCAAGTTTGAAACATATCGGCCCAAAACAGTGGCTGTGGTGCGACCGAAAATGTTTTGCAAGTGGGGTCATCACGTGACCTGTGATAAGTGCTGGGCTGCTGACATGACATGAGATGACTTGAGGTTATGAATTTCACATAATGTGGGTAGCTGATTTCTGAACAGGTATGCAAGAAAGGCGGCGCTGCGCGCTGCAGTTTTCCGCTATCCTCGAAAACTATAGGGGTGGGCGGATTTCGACCCCCCCTCCCTCTAGGTTGCGCAGGTGAGATTGTCGTTCAAAGTAATATTAAAAATACGGGTCTATTTTTTACTTGGATGAAATACCACTTTGGCAAACACAAAAGCAAGTACACCTTACCATGCATGGTCTACTGGCATCCCCGCCTTTCTCCCGTTTCCTTCAACCCTTGTGCCACGATGCATACAAGATCAGCTTTGTGCCAAATCTGCCTTACACCGTGACCTTCATTTGCCAATATATCATGTCTCACTATTTACTGCAGATCTTAGAGAGAGAGATATCGTGGTGCCTCTTCTTGGCACATCCCTCGACTCCTTGACCGTCTGAGCAGGGCTGCTTTCCCTTTCTTTAGGTCATACGTGGGAGGAAAACATTTATGGTGTGCACGGATACAGGACAGTCAATGTGGTAAATGAAACATAGCATGGCTCTCGCAGCCTTGTCCGTCTGATTTGAGTTGAGTCTGGCCAGTGCAGTGGTGTGACGGCTAAGTTGTCGGATTGGCTGTTAGTATCTTTGCTATTAATCAAACAGATGGACGTTTTCTTACCAGGCGATTCGTGTAAATCAAACGAAACAGTATGTGATGTTACATTAAATCATAAATTCGCTACAGTTTTATAACGATACAAATGACTTGAGTCTCAAAATTAAAAGAAATATTCGAGAAAAAAGGTCACTATATTTCGGCACAAACCTTCATCAGGTGACTGATGAAGGTTTCAAAGTCATCTGATGAAGGTTCGTGCCGAAATATAGTGACCTTTTTTCTCTAATATTTTTTGAATTTTGAGATTTAAGTCATTTGTGTCGTTATATCTATCAATTATGCCAAGTCTCAAAGAAGGATTGAACTTAATTTATGAAAGATTTGCCTACAGTTTTGCTTAGCTAGCTGTGTTGGTGTTTTTGATCATCAGCATTTTGCCCAACACTATCCGTACCATTTTTTCTGGGGGTATACTTTTTTTTACCTAAACTGCAAACGAAAAGGGCATTGCTTTCAACACGCAACACCGACAGAAATAACAGATTGGCTGATCCTGAGTGAACCAAAGCTGACGTTGGTGTATACCCTACTTGCTGGGCTTGGATCCTACAAGTCTGAGTTGTTTTTCCTGTGCTTACCTGATGTTTACTGTCTCAGCCCAATCAGAAGTTGTTTCTTCTACTATCTGAGCCAATCAGAAGCTTTTGTCTGAAAAGCTGCCGCCGTTTGTGAAGCTCAGCTGATGCCTTTCATGTAAGGTTCTGGTCAATTAACACTCGTCAGTGTTGATAAGGCGTGAAAACGATTCATCCAGAAAGTATCAGCAGGGTTTAAACCCCAGAAACTGGCTGAAGTGTCCTATACTGACCGTTAAGTCTGACCATTTTATTTTAAGTCCCTTTAAAAGACAATGACAATCATATTATAGAACACACTATTGTACCTGCCGCATGCGATGTTGATTGTTTATCCCATGTGTACACCATTTGTATTTATCTCATTCTGCAAAAAAATCAGTGTGCTGTCTGGGTTTGAGCACACCAGCCTTTGACCTGCGCCGTGTGGTAAGGTCCATGGTATAGCGTGGGAGTGGGAAGGGGGAGGGGTGGAAGCGTTTGGATGTCACGTCGAAGGTGACGTTAATCATCTGCTCTGCAAGATCCATGCACGTTATCGCTCAGCTGAATAGTGCAACATTGCCGATCTGAAGTTGTACTACTTGTTGTATTCAATTTGCGTCATGGACACGAATTATTTGTCCTGTCAGTATTGTATTGTATAACATTAAAGGGACACTGCCACCTAAACATTATATTTGAGTTGAGATAGCCATTTTGCGTGCTTGCATTGCAATTATGTATGGTATATGGAGAGTTAAATATAAACGACACACTGAGGTCGAAATCACAGAGAAAGTTTGAGTTTGGTTTTTGACATCTGTCAGCATCCCAGATACCCAATGTTTTGAATGGGGGGCTCACTGAGGCGGCGAATGTCGGTAGTCTCCCTTTGCTAAAATGTTGATTTACTGTCCGAACCTTGTTTTACCTTTGGCCATACATTAGCCATACACTAGTCCATCTTATGGCAGCGTGAAGTTTTTTTTCTCCCAAAAAATCCTTGCATATGAACGTCATCCCGCCAACTATTAAAACTCATTTTTCATGAAATTGAGGCAATGTCTGTGAAGAAACAAATGTCCATATATCGTGTTTTCAAGCAGCAATTACTTCATAATTATTTTGTAACCACAAACGGCCGTACATTTGAGAACTTTTTGGAAGTTCGCAGTGTCCCTTTAACTCGAAAGACCAAAACACCAGTTAAGTCCAATTCAGCTTTTCTCCTACTCAGACTCCCCCCCCCCTCAAGCAGATTCCTTCCAAAATCGCTTGTCTCCACCGCAGCAGTCGGTTACCGCACGATCTCACTGATCAGCTGTTTACTTTTCTTCTTCTTTTTCTGCGCTGCCTCACGTGCTGAAGATACGATGCGTTCGACTCCGGTCTGGCTGGTGGACCGGAGTCGACCGGAGTCGACTATTGTTCGCAGTTCAGAGCGGTCTCATTGTCAGTAGTGTGGAGCGTTGCCGCGATGGTACGGAAATGAGGTCAAACGGCTACTGCCACTGCTGAACTCGAAACACCACTGCTGGCGTGGTGAGACGGAGGTAGAATTGGGATGGCTTTCTGGTGTGCTATCGTACTGATGATAAAGCGAAGTTTTTCACGTTGTAGGTAGCGTTGATCATCTTTGATAGATCGAATGTTTTGATGGAAAATATTTTTGGAATAATTAATCCAGAGTGTTTGAATAGTTGATTTATTGGAATGTTTTTATGATGATACATTTAATTTTCCTTTCTTGCAATCCTGGAATGCGGATGCTCCTTTCACGTAAGTTTTGCTAATGCAGTTGTTTGATGGCAGAATCGGTCGGTCGGTTGAGAAGTCGGTCGGTTGAGTCGGTCGCTCTAGTCGGTCAGCACCGCCCATCCCAGCCGCCCCGCTTACATAACGGTGTGGTACAGACTCCATCCGCCACCGGGATGCGGTCCCTCTAACAATGGATCATCAACGCGTCCTGCGCCTTTGTCGAAACACAGCGGTCCCCACACGCGTCTCAAACGGAGCTAAACACCAGAGCCAGGCAGTCTAGCTATGGGTCGCAACAGCAGCCGATCAGGCGCTGTGATTGGCTGGAGGTGACGTCACGCCGCTGTCGCCATGACAACGTCATGCACTGATGGATCCAATGACGCCAAAGGGAGGCCATGACCCCGAAACCGCCTGAAATCGGACACAAAACGACACATTTGCGGATTTAAAAGAAAAACGATGCAGCTTTTACTAAGTAGTTTGCTATAAAACAGTGAATAAAGCATACTGAAACAAAATCTCATAAGTTTCCAAAATTATGTAAAACTTTCGTAAATTCTCCCAAACCAACTTCTTAACCGTTGTGGATCGGCCGTTGCCGCCGTGTGCCGGACCGCAGCGGTGCTGGACTGGCGAGCGGAGCGGGGGGGGAGCTTTGTGGGTTAGGGAGGGAGGGTGTGAGGGAGGGGAGGCCGGATGTGTGACAGTGATAGCCGTGCGTTCAACGCTGCCGTGCGTACCGCGCCGGCGTTAGTGCTGCACCAGAATGGGACCATTGCGGACTATTTGCGCCGGAATTTTTGTATTTGTCTGAGGCGTTTTTATTGAAAGTTTGTGCCAGACTAGTGTGGACTGTGAGCTCGCTGACGGGATGTGTGTGAAGGTTTGAATATTATCATGAAACGTGCAGTGTCGGATGTGCCAGCCTGATGAAAACTTTGGTTTGATTCTCAAAGAGGATTTCTCTTCTTGAAATCAGATTATCTTTCCTTCTCTTGTTAATTGAATGTTTTTGTTTTCCATTATCATCTTTTTTACCTGCGTATTTAATTTTAGTTCATTTAAAACATATTGATTATTGGAAATTTGGTATCGTCCTTTTCATCGAAATAGGCTATTAGGAAATTAAAATTAAAACGGTGATTACAATAGCATTCGGGCACAGCCCTTCCTCAGATGTTTTACTTATATTTTGAGGCTGCAAAGCTAAGCGAAGAACCAAACAAAATGTGAAAACATATTTTGTATGATAAGCAAGCAGTTATATTAATGGGACGTTTCTAGCTAAATGAATTCAACCATTCGCTTCAGCTCTACGTATTCGATTAACTGTTTGAATAGTTATTGCGTTGATGTGGACCTGTTCCCGAGACGCCTCTAGCTCCCTCTAATCTTCTTTAAAGTTGCTCCAACTTGCAACTTTCTGTGTAGAAGGATAGGACTGGAACTTGTCGGAGCAGCTTGGAGGGGGTTAGAGGCGCCACGGGAACAGGCCCATTGTGTCCTACATTCACCATCACCTTTGCCTCTCACATTCGTGATGTCTGTGTGCAGTACGCTGGTGCTTTATCCGCCCGTGCCTGGCACCCCACCACAGCTCCGGTGCACCATGTCATCATATCGGGTCTGCGGCATGCGGTTGTAAGCGGCTGGGTGGTCGCCCCCCGGCTGCCGTGGTGCAGTATGCCGGTGACTACTGATAGCTGCAGCTTCAGTGCACAACTGTGTTGCAATTCAAGGTCATTTATATCACCCCAGGGAAAAAAACCCCGCTCGTGGGAAAATCAAAATGTTATCATCTTTCGATATAAAGGGAAATAGTGCGTCTTGTATGGTCTCATGTAATTTGTACATATTTATCTCACTCTTAGCTACCATTCTGTGGTCATCATGTTTAGTTGGCCTTGTTTGTATGCTGGCCATACAATAGATGTATTGCCCTTTATTGCTAATGTGGTCGCTAAAGTTGCTGTAGATGCCGATGAATAAGGGGAACATAACCGTTGCCTCACTTAGTGAGCTAGAGATTGTCCGAGGCCTTCTCGAGCGCTGTCGACACCGACCTAATTCTATGTGGATATCAGAATAAAGACTGAATGTGTTGGTATTAGGCTGCAACGTCATGCATCTACGACAACGGTATCGGCCTAAAACTACTGAAATATAGACTAACGCAGTACATCTACTGAGATATAGACTGTACCGCAGTACATCTACTGAGATATAGACTGTA